>WHPX01000031.1:0-78837 GCA_011057435.1 Actinia equina
AACGTGACACACAGAACAGTGAACACACTGGAACATTGAATAACGGATCATGATTACAGTGAACACACTGGATAACAGTGAACCACACATGATATCATGATACACATGATTACCGTGAATACACTGATTACAAGGCGACTATTGGTATTCCACACAACACAGGGACGGACTATATGGTATGCCACCATGAAGTCATAACCCTTGCAAGCCACATTTTGTTAAACTATGAGGCACACACAACGGGCAGCTTATCAGTGAATCTGACCGAGAAAGTGAAGGGACAAAAATCCCTGGCCCTGGCACAACTACTAATCAAATGCTTTAAAATATTTAATGAGGTAATTCTATGGTACAACCTGTTAAATAAGTATTTTTTGCCCAGCTGATAGCAACTGTTTGTATCTTTCAAAAATGACAGCGTCGACTGAACAAAATTTTGGTTACATGAGGGCTGGCAGCAAAACAGCTAAACATTCTGTGATTGACTTGAAACAAATTCACCGCTCAGCTGAAACAAACGAGTTCGCTACTCGGTTTCCCAGCCTCGATATGGCGAAAAGCTGTTTATTTTTTAACTTTGATTTTGCACTAAAAAATGATTGTTTGAAAGAATCGTGTTCGTAATGGTGATAGATAAAATGGTCATCTTACACAGCGTCAAAAACCGTACTTGACAGTACGCTCAGAAGAACTGTACAAGGACCTGGCTTTACCGTAAAAATGCCATCTAGAAATTTGAGAACAGTTTTAAGCTTATATTTTAATTTGAGGACAAAAATTCATTGGATTGTGAGCAGCAGGTAAAGGAATTATTAATTGATCGAAAGATGTATGCTGGTATCAATAAATCAGTGGTCGAAAACTTACACAAATACTTGCGAAAAACGTTCGGTAGAAGTGGAGACCTCCCAGTTTTTACGAATACACAATCATACCCACTCTGGTCGGTTACATGAATCTGAGAACATGTTTTAGATTTTGATAAATAAGTATTTCATTCAAAGTGATTAGCATGATAAGGAAAAAATAATCGAAAAAAAAAGCATGCTGGTATCCATAAATCAATGGTCGAAAACTTACACAAAGACTTGCGAGGACGTTCAGTAGTGGGGTAGTGGGGACCTTTTTAGTGTTAAAATGCCGTTCGTACTAATAAATCAGTAGTCGAAAACTTACACAAAGACTTGCGAGGACGTTCAGTAGAAGTAGGGAGCTACCAGTTTTTACGAATAGGGTCGGTTACATGGAATCTGAGAACAGGTGACGCACCAAAGGTAAGGTTTTCGCGCGCAAAAATATTCAATCGCAGTTAAGTATTTTTCGCGCTTAAAATTTTTTTAAGCCCATCTTTGGAAGTGATGATCAATGAACGAACGAACTTCAAGCGTAAGTAAGCTTAAAACCAGATTACTTTCCTATGCACCGACTATGAAATACTTGATTAGTGCATTTGTTAGTTGGCATGCAATTTCAATTGTACTGTTGTTTGTTTTTTTTTTTTGTTTTTGTTTTTGTCGCTAAAGATAGTTTGAAAAAGACATCCATGCAAAGAAATAATTTACCTTATTTTTAAGACTTGTGACCAAGCTACGAACGAACTTGAAGCGTAAGTAAGCTTAAACCAGATTAGTTTTCTACTATGCACAGATTATGAAATACTTGATTAGTGCATTTGTTAGTTTTTGGTATGCAATTCCAATTGTACTGTTGTTGTTGTTGTTTTTTTAATCGCTAATGAGAGTCTGAAAAAGACAATGCATGCAAAGAAATAATTTACCTTGCTTTAAGAACTTGTTTAACATTAATTTGTCTTTGTCTTTCGGAAGCTTTCAATTTTTTTTCTAAGGTGATTCTAGGGAGAAAAAATGAAGTCAAAAATAAAATTAGTAAATATGACATATTAGATAGAAATGAAAATTCATGCAGTCTCGATCGAACAAGATTTCTGGCTCGATCTTTCAGAGATGAAAAGCATTCAATTTTTGGAGCCAAGGACTTTAGTTTGAAATTATATGACACAGATTGAAATAGAGGTAGAAAATCTAAAATTAAATTTCGTTGAATATAATCTTCCTTAGAAACGCTTGATATTTTGATTGTCATTCACTTATCAAAGGTTTCGCGATATTGTTTTTCACTCTACTAGCACGAGACATTTTACTGATCAGATTAGACCGGCAATTTGCTCGAACCACTCAATTAAGGTGTTTGCCTATGGTTTCGAGATTGCCATACCAAGATTTTTCTAACGGCCTTTAGATAAGCTTTTTCTTGTTCGATTAAGATGAAACTCTCACACACTATTACCTATGGTCCGAATTTTGACATCATGTACATTTTATTGTGTTACGCGTTGCCATAGCAACGATAAACAAGAAACATCGAAATCACTTAACACACCAAGTGCCTTTTTTATCTCTCTGAAACCCCAACATAAAAATATGTAACCTCGCCATAAATAATGAACCCTCTATGTTTTTTTATTCCTATTCATTTATAATCACTTGACAAGAGCAGATCCAGCCAAAAATATAGGGGGGCTTGACCAAATTTTGCAAGACATCAGTTTTTGAGGGGAGGGGGGATCGAAATCATAATAGATTAGGTGGGAATTGTGGGTGCAAAGGGGGTAAACGAGGGTGAAGAGGGAAGGGAGCTACAGCCTCTCCCTGGATCCGCCCCTGCTTGACAAGCCTTATAATTACTTTTTGCAACATCAAGCTAAAAGCAGTCTTAACTGCCTTGGTATTTTAACAGGCTGTGCAAGTCCGATGTGCTAGTGTTATTAATATGTACTAAAAAGTGATTTTGAAATGTGATTTGTTTTAACTATCAAGCAATATGATTTATTAATGGAAAAAAATCATACTCTATGTGGAGAAAATAATAATAATTTTTTGTTTTCATTTCAGCAAAGACCATCTGATACTTTATTCCTAGTGGTATCAATTACCAGATGATGTCCAGTGTAAGTTTGCTGTTTACAATTTATTCCGACATTACTTTCTGAAACTTTAAACACATATAACTTCCATAGTATCCTCGCAGTATGACCAGTTTGTGATGATCATGGAAAATATCTAGAAAAATATTGAACCGTTTTTTGGAAATGAGTAATGTGATGAAATTAATATTTTCTTTAGCATCGTGGGGTGCCAGCCCCTGATGACACTTTGGAATGGATTTTACGTTGTGAAGAGAGACCTGGACTAGAGGCTCACTATATCAATGATCAAATTGGTATGATATCAATCATTCACTCCTTTCCAAGTTCATACATTATAGGCAGTTTATAAAATAATTGGGATGCTACGCGCACTATGATTGGTCGATTGGTCGAAAACCATGTTTGATGAGAGTATCAAAACACGCTATCGTCATTTTTAATCTATCGTGCGCGCTCATTGGTCAGTTTGAATAAGACGGCACGTAGGGAGAATTTACTTAGACTTTGCTTTTTTTCGATCTTTTCGCGCGTTTGTTATTTTATAAAACAAATCAAAAACAGTTTTCTGTGTTTGACATTCTGATCAAAACACTTGGGATGTTGGGAGAACACTCGAGAAGCTGGAAACCACTCCGCTACGCGTCGTGGTTTCCTACGCTCCTCTTGTGTTCTCCCAACATCCCGCGTGTTTTGATCAGAGTATCAAACACGGAAAACTGTTTTTGATTTGTTAATTCAAACTTAAGAAACATAATTATAACATGTGAAAATGTATGTTTATCAAAATTTATTCCATTTAAGGAAGGGGAGTCTTCGCCACAGACAACTTTGAAAAGGATACTTTTCTATTGGAATACTGGGGGGAAGTAATTTCAACAGAAGAAACTGAAAAAAGATAATGTTTGTATGAAACTGTACCAGGCGTGGGAAGTTTTATGTTTTTCTTTAGAAACAATCGTGGAATTCAAATATGGTGAGTTCACATTCATTAATATTTCTAAATGCTTGCATCGTTCACCACTCGAAAAATTGCCTCCTCAAGTTAGTTCAACCCTGAAGGAATAGAAAATGAGGCAACATGCTCTATCAAGTTATAGAGTATGCTGGAATTTTCAGAGGACAAGAGAAGTATTAGGAGATCGCATGACGTGAATGCTCCGTGCTCTGTTGAGTTATAGAGAATGCCTCTCAGCCAATCAGAGCGCACGTTCTATTTAAAATATTCTATAAATCATAATGTATAATATATACCTTACTTGCTTATGATATAAAAGCGATGTTTGTGATGAACTGCATTACCCTAACGTCATTTTCTTCCTTTCCCTAAATTGTGTGGATGAGCAGCATAGACGCCACATACTCAGATGGGCTTGGTAGACTAGTCAATGACAGTCCATCGAGGTATGCAAACTGCAAAGTGAAAAAAAGGAAGTTATTAATCAAATGCATATCTGCATTATTGCAAAAAGAAATATCATTAAGGGCGAGGAGCTTAGATATGACTACGGCATACAAGACCTGCCGTGGAGAAAAAAGAAAGGTAACCACAAGATGCAAAATGTGATAAGCTTTATATTAATATGAACTGAAATGACCTCCGTAATTTATGTTTTCAGATAAAAGCACCCAAAAGCCCTTTAAAATCAAAGGTATGTTTTCACTCTTAATTCCAAAATATAAAATGGAATTTTAGACAGAATATAACTCCAGTCCATGCATTTATCTATAACAGGGTACAAAACCAAGCCATGTATAGTGGCTGAGCATGGAGGTTTCCAATGACAACCCACTTCTCAAAACTACTGTGTGCTAACTTTGAAAGTAGTAACTACTACATACAAAACATCTATAAATAATACAAAGATTGAAATCGAGAAAAAACAAAATGAAGAAATGAGCAATCAGAGATAAATGAAATAATAGGAATGCTAGAGGGGAAAAAAGAAAAAAAAGGGAAACAAGGAAAAAGACCACTAATGTGCATATTCATAACTATTCATAGTTGTTCGGTTGAGCGAGCCAAGTTCGAGCCCGAGTCAACCACGAGTCAGATACAATTGTACCTAAATTTATTAACTATTTTAAAAACAAAAATTGAATTTGAAAAATTTTCATATGATTTTTTTTATCATCATCAATTGGCACTTACCGTATTAGGAAGGCGTTCATCAAGGCTTCAGCCTACCTACAGTAAATATGAAGGTTATCCTAATAGCCAAGTTTTTACAAAATTCCGCATTCTTACTGGTTTGATGAAATTTTAAAGAATTTCTCAGGAACATTTCGCCGCTTAGAGATATTAAATTTTGTCTTTATGAAAAGAAAGTCGATCGAAACATCATATCGTCATTTTTAATATCAACACACAAACACTATCCAAATCAAACCGCCCCCCCCCCTCCCCCACAGTCACCAGTTATTAGTATCCAGTCCCAACCCGGCCAGTCAATATGGCTGCCCAGGATGTCGCCAGGATTGCTAGACTCTTCCACAGTCTCTCGCTCGTCCTTTCCGTCTCCACGCTTAGAGACTGTAACGGTACGATGACCGAAAGGACTTGTGGGTCCCGAAAACTTGGACCCAGCGTGCTTTGGGAACCAAAATACTCGTCCACAGTCTCTCTCGTTTTCGCCGCCATCTTGAAAATATTGAAACGTATGGGGTAAAATACCGGTCAAAAATACGTGTAGTATACATGTATTATACAAGTATCATACATGTAATGGCGTTTGGAACGTGTACTTAAATACATGCTTTCAATTAAATACAGGTTTGTTAAACATGTATTTGTAAAGAAAGTGACAAGATACATGTGTCTGGTACATGTATCACGTTATTGATACATGTATTGAAAACAAAGAGACAGGACGTGATTGGTTGGTACATGTATCACAGTAACGAGAATACAGGACATGATTGGTTGTTTTATTAATCTGTTTTAGTTAATGAAATGCAAGCGAGGGTTGAAAGTGACAGATATTATTATACTTGACCATGTTGAAAACCTTTTAATAACTAACAGAGGTCAACAGGCATGAATAACTACTAAGTAAAGTATACTAGTCGTTACTGACTGCAAAATGAGTGGCTTTTCAGGTCCGAACATACGGTGGCCCACAAGTCTCACGGCAAAACAAAAACTCACGGCAAAACAAACTAAACTCACGGCAAAAGGCAATAAATTCACGGCAAAATAAACTTAACTCACGGCAGAATAAAGAAAGCCACGGCAAAATAAACTAAACTCACGGCAGAATAAAGAAAGCCACGGCAGAATCAGAGGAGGGTGATCAAGTCGCGTGAAGCATTGTGGGGTAAAAGTTTCATTATGCTTCATTTGCATTTGAACGTCGTTGTGTGAACATCTCCTGGTGAGAGAGTATTATGAATGCCAAATATGTCTCACCGGTTTGGTGTGGATTTTCGTGCAGTTGGTGATTTCCTATATCTACACTGTGTATACTTTCAATTTCTACATACTTGTACGGTGAAGTCTCTGCCATTTATGTCGATAAAATAAAACTAGTTGGGGGCCACGTTAGCTTCACTGGCAACCCTCGCGAACGAAGGATTGTTTTGTTTCCTGACTGCCAAAACATCTGAGAACTAAATGACGAAAGGTGGCCTTTGACCATAAGGGCTGTTACTTGCCTCAAAATGTTAAGTGGTGGATATTTCATTTGATAACTTTATTCAAACGCGATTGATTGAGCTAGAACGTCGAGCATCCAAAAACCGATCGGCTTGGAATCACATACCCGGCGACTAAGATGACAAACCTTGAAACGATTTTTCTCTTCAAAAATGTCTCCTAAAACCATTCATTTCATTACATACATTCATTTTTAATTATTTCTTGTCAAGCTTAGGTTCTTATCATTGAAACTTTTTTTTGTTGGAATAATTATAAAGCGTTCTTATTGTTTCAGGGTCAATATTGAAGTCTAAAGTCTTTTAAAGGTTATGATAAATTGATAAACTTTGCACTGTAAATTTAATAGTATTTAACCAGACGCCATTTGTATTTACAACATCAAAACCGCTGACAAATTGCTCGCGGTAAAAAAATCAACAGGGAACCCACGGTCGTTCCCATCACAACCTTTATTGTATTCTGCCGTGGCTTTCTTTGTTCTGCCGTGGCTTTCTTTATTCTGCCGTGAGTTAAGTTTATTTTGCCGTGAATTTATTGCCTTTTGCCGTGAGTTTAGTTTGTTTTGCCGTGAGTTTTTGTTTTGCCGTGAGTTTTTGTTTTGCCGTGAGACTTGTGGGCCATCGTACGAACAGGCATTAAATAACTACTAAGTAAAGTATACTAGTCGTTACTGACTGCAAAATGAGTGGCTTTTCATAAGAAATATCAAAGTTTCTTGAAGTAACCTCTTCACTAATTGCTGAGGTAAAAAAATACACGGAATCAAATTGTTGATGAGCTATTATATTACCAAGAACGTCTCTAAGCCCACTATGAAATATGCTGCTTTATAGTCTCACAGCTAAACATCGAAGGACAGCTTCCTTCAGTATTAAATGACGATGTGCAACCAACTTGCCGTTCTGGTTAAAGAACTTTCGTCAAACTGTGAGACGTCTTCATAAAAATAACACGGGGGCAATCAACGGACTTGCGATCATAACTTTGTAATATTTTTGCGACGAAAGAGATATACCGGGATGGAACAGACTTACGAGTTTATGGAGGAACTTGGAGGAACTTGAGAGCTCTATCTAATTTTTTTTCTACTGGTTTATTGTTTCCATTGAATTTCCCCCAAATAGATTGTATTGTTTACATCTATTATCGTTGGAGATATAGTATTTCTCTAACATTCAGCATAGTATTACGTAGAAATCTGACGTCGAAGCATCCTGACCATATTCTTGTACATGCGCAGTCAATGTCACAGAAAGTGTCAAGTTCTATTGTTGAAAAAAATAGCTTACTTGTATTTGATACACGTATTTATACATGTATTTTGACTTGTATTTCGCGTCATAGAAACGAGAGAGACTGTGGACGAGTATTTTAGTTCCCAAAGCACGCTGGGTCCAAGTTTTCTGGACCCATAAGTCCTTTCGGTCATTGTACCGTTACAGTCTCTAAGTGTGGAGACGGAACGGACGAGCGAGAGACTGTGGAAGAGTCTACAGGATTGCTTGTTTTTCGGAGGAGTAGTAATAAATAAGGGTGGAAGAATGTATTGTAATTTTAATAACAAACATAAATCATAAACCCAACTGTGCTTTTGTCGTCAACTTTCTATTGTGACTGAGAAGATATCAAAAAGTAAGTGTACTGAAACATAATTTAGGACTTTAGCTACTATGCAGTATAAATACTAACTGGGGGAAAACCATCTTGTAATGGTGTTAGGGTCAACTGAAGTGGCTTACAGTGTATTAAAAAAAATCATATGAAAATTTCTTAATTTCAATTTTTGTTTTGAAAAGAATTAATACATTTTGTGGAAAATAGTATCTTACTCGTGGTTGACTCGTGACTCGTACTTGACTTCGGGTTCGAACTTGGCTCGCTCAACCGAACAACCCGCACACTCAATAAGTCCCATGAAATAATAATAATTTCGGTGTTGTACATAGAAAGCAGTTGACGTAATATTTTCATAAATATAGTACGATGAGTCACACCTAATCACAGGTAGCCCAAGCTCACTTTTAGTGCCTGTTTTTTCTGGATTTCCCCATTAAAAAAAGAATCTTGTTTTAATGGGGAATTATCCAGAACTGTTAAAATCGCAACCAAACGGCTAGAAAACCACAAGGCATGAAATAAAACACTGACATATAGGTAAATGGTGATGTTTGATTCATTTTCTATTTATTTTCAAGGAATTTTACTATTTCGCATACATTTACTATATAAACAGGCACTCAAATTGATCTTGGGCTACCTGTAACCTAATAAATGAATAATAAATATAGAACAATAATAGAAGACAATAGGTTTTGTGAATACATTGAATCAACAGAATGCTATGTAAATACAGAAAATTAATAGTGGATGTGCAGGTGAGTTAACTTCCCAAAAGAGGTCCAAAAGGCTGAAGCTTAGCTCCCCACAGTTTGTCAATGATTCCATTATTCAAATATTGAGTTGATTGTACACTTGAAAAATGAACAACAACATTGAAGTTTTCAAAACTTAATTGACATTCATTTAAGGCATTTGCCTATTTTACTTTTTTCACAAGTTGACCAATCAGAAAACAAGAATCTGCAATTTGCACATGAACTTGCTTAATTGTTATTACTGCAAATATGTGAACTTTGAGCAAGAACTTCCATATTATGCCTAAAAATCTCTATTTCTAATACCGGTTTTGTTCTGACTTTTGACCTGCTAACACTCAATACTTTCGCCTGTTTCATGTGGAAATTATTTGCAAGAAATGATTTAACTCTACATTTAATATGCACATCACAATCTAATATTCCAATAATGAATTCATTGATGAGCCATTTTAACTGCAAAGTAATGGCCCTGCGCACCGCATCTGAAAATAGACATTATAATGCATGACTCATCTGCGATCTTAATGGATAGAAGGTTGAGAAACGTAATTTCATTGATGAGAAATTACTTTTTTAGGAAAATTTAGAAATAGAAAAACAAAATGATAGTAATCAAACTTTAAAAAAATTAGATGTTTGGTTTGTTTGTCTGAGTTGTGATGTCACTCGCGCACAGCGCTATTCATCTCTCAGCCTAACCACAGCATATTTATCTTTTTACTAAGCTTCATTTTTCATTCCACTTCTAGTACACAACTCCAAAGCCAATCAGGAACCAGGTAAATAATTGAATGAAAGGGAATGAGAGGAAGAAAGGAGAATAAGAATAAGAATAAAAAATGGAATGGAATGTGACTGGAAATGCCATGGTAAAAGGGAGGCGACCAACATGCAAAACATAATACAGCTTTGAAAAAGGGGATTGAAATTAACATAAGCACTAATTGCTACCCGGGGGGTACTCCTATATATGGACTATAAGGAGATGATCCGCTGAACAGGGCATCGTTTTTCGAGTTTCTTGTCATAAACAGGGTATCCATTTCTACTTCATTTCCAAATTTTCTGAGTTTCTTGTCATATTCAGGACATCGTTTTTCATCAAGCCGATAAGCAGTATTTTGAACAATGCAATTCGGCCTCCTCTGAATGGTTCGGTAAGATATCCGGCCGGAAGTTAAGCCTTTGCCCGAGATGCAGATATGGTTTAATCTCATTATAGCGCTTTCCTAATTATGAGGCAATGCAAAATGTGTGATATAAAAACGTTATATGAATTGGATTTTTCTGTCATAAACAGGGTGAACGTTGTAGGATCCTAGCTGAACACTCCTATCCAAATCCTGGTGGAGTATCCACCCTATTTTTAAGTTATACTAACCTTCACCTTTCTTTGTTCATGTAGGCAAAAATTCCAAAGCAAATCAAGAAGTTAACAAACTATAATACCCATAAAAGATAAAGCATCTGAAGGAATCAAACAAAGAATGATAAATTTATTAATAATTTTATTTATTTCTCGACACAATTTGAATCCTATTAATGCTATTAAAGTATTGCACTCCCATTAGTATGTACTTTTTGTTGTAGTACCAAGTGCAAATCAAGGTATTAAATCCATTTTTTCCCCCAGCAGATGAACCTATACAACAGCAACCTGATGGGTAACATAACTATACAGTAGTATAGCACCGTAGAGCAGAGTATATCCTAATCTAACTTAACCTTACCTAAGGCCTAGGGCAAACGTCGAACTTTCCATGCACCGAAGTCACTAAAAACAATGGATACCAGGTGATAATGAGGCGGCGTTCTTTGATGTAATTAAGTTCGGTGCTAAGAAAGTTCGACGTTCGCCCTAGGCCTAATACAATCCTTTCCCCCCCCAGGAGATGAATATACACAACAGCAGACTGGTGAGTAACATACCTATTGTAATATAGCACAGTAGAGCACAGTATAGGGCCCTACACTGTAATTTAACTTAAACTGATATAATTCATAATAATTTTTTTCTTCAGCAGATGAATCTACACAACAGCAGCATGGTGGGTAACATAACTATATAGTAGAGCACAGTAAAGCACTGCAGAGACTAGTCTAACTTCACCATATCTAATATAATTCATTAATTTTTTTCTTCTCCAGGAGATGAAGCTACACAACAGCAGCCTGGTGAGTAACATACCTATAGTATAGCACAGTAATGCACACTATAGGGCCCTACACTGTAATCTAACTTAAACTAATATAATTCATGATAATAATAATAATTATTTATTTATTTATTTTCAGAAGATGAATCTACAGAACAGCAGCCTGGTGGGTAACATAACTATAATATAGCACAGTAGAGCAGAGCAAAGGTTCCCATAAAAATTCTTGGGAGACTACTGGTGCCCCCTCGGCTTCCCTGTTATACCGTCCCTGATATTACGTAAAACAATGGTTGTAGCCTTATTAGCATTTTCTACTAAGGGAATACTAATGCCTTTCTTCACATAATATAGAGCTCTGAAAGTTCCTCGAGCTGACTGTTCTTGTGACTGTCAGAGAATGAAAACGGGCTTCAATGAAATTAATTAAACCACCCGCATTTATTCTTTAACCCTGACTTATATGTATGTTCCTAATATTAGTCTCACCTTAGTGTTTTGATTTCCGATTGAGCTTCTCAGAATTAAAGATTTCTTCATTATCATTTAGCAGAAAAATATCCAAGTTAAATTATCACGTAATCTTGAACCTTTTTTCTGTCATGCAATGGCGGCAATACAAATACTCCTCCAAAATGCATTGAGGGTAATTACGGGAAGTAAGCTAAGGGCACATTAAAAAATATAATTTTAGAATAATAAATTTCTTTCTAGAATCGCAATTTATTTATTTATTTGTTTGTTTGTTTGTTTATTTATTTTTCTGATTTCTTTTCTTTTGTCATTTTATCAGGAAATGTTCATTTTCAGTGTAAATACTATAGTGCATACTCATGTTTTCTAGTGTGGTACAATACAATACAATGCAATCTTAATGTTTCACTTGCGCTTCAATCGATTTGTTTTGTTTTATCTAGGAGAAGATATCGTTTTGGACTCTGAAGAATCAGACGTATTCGAAACATCGGCAAGTATTCGAGAAATCGTAAGCATTTGGATTTGACTTTTCGAGATCTGTTTGAATCATCATTGCCAGTCTGTCTTATTCAAATACCAGTTCCACTTCCATTCCCGGTGAATGAAATCCTATTTCCCAGCCTGTAACAAAAGCAAATCCCAGCTCTCAAAACTGCACAATGAAATAGGTCGCAACTGCTGAAAATAAGGGAAAGTAGGAGAGCAAATGAATGAATTCAAATTGATTGGAAAATCAGGTTTGCAAATCAAGCCCAAACTCAAGTCTTTCTTTTGTTTTTCGATATCATTTGCCGACTAACTTTTTGCATTATAGTATTGTAATTGTAATTGTGATTACTTTTGTTATTGTTGTTATCAGCCAACGAAACCTAATCCTGTTAACAAAGGTAAGTTATTAAACATTAGGCCTTTATTTTAAGCATGTCTAGTGAAAGATCCATTTTAACATGAACGCAACACATGCTAAAACGCGAACATTCTGTCCTTGATTCTGCTGGAGCTTTTTCTTGAGCAATGAATGTTTCCTTTTCCACTTCATAGTTTTTGGCAAGAACAAGAACAGTCGCAAATGGTTATTGGATTCTAGCTCTGTGAGTAGAATCTTACTTTCTAGCTTATTTTACGAGTTATGGGAAAAGAAATTGATAACTGTACGGCAGTTTCAGCTTCTCTTACAATGGAACGAGACTACAGGGGAACCGAAATTATGCACTCAACAATTTTTTTCATTATTCGGAAAATACGGGACGAAGATGAAAACACAGAAGATGCAAAAGAAATGCAAGAAGAGTCAAAGAGCGATGCAGGAGAAAATGAAGAAGGGATGGAACACAACAACGAGGAATTTGAAGGTGCAAATTTTAGATATAAGTAAAAACGGGGATACAGAGAGGATAATTAGCAAAATTGATCACTCTATCGTTATGCAGTAATTCATTAATACCCTACCTACATAGGGCTTGAAATAATTTTTGCTCGGACAATCCAAAAATGTGGCCGGACAACACTTTTAAAAAAAACCTCTGTTGAGTATGACTCAAGGGCGTGTGCAGGGGAGGGTTCCAGGGGTTCCGGAACCCCCCTTCATGGCAAACAAACTCTTTGAGAAATGAACCTTTATTTGGCAAGTTAGTGATAGTTCAACAGCTTGTTCCACTTAATGCAAAACCAAATCTCCTGTATAATTTTGCAGTCGATCGGTCTCCATCACGTAGTTTTGAATACAGAAGTCAAGGTTCCAGATTTCTTATGGCGATTAACTGCCATAAGAAATCTGGAACCCCCCCTCAAGAAACGTCTGGACACGCCCCTGTGACTACAATGCATTTGGCCAGAAAAATATTTTTTTTACCTGAGAATGTCCGTTGATCGGCCATTACTTCAAACCCTGTACATTAAATCCTCGTTTCTGATTGACAAACTTTGAATATTTTCTTAATACTTAAGGTCTGCATGCAACATAGCGTGCAACAAACTGCATCGTGTGAACATGGCTGCTAAATTGCTCGCAATGCTTGCAACATTTTGACTTTTTCATGCAATAATGTTGCTCCAAATTTATTAACGTGTTGGTGTAGTAAGTGTGGGTTAAAGAAAGACGATTTAGGTGCGTGATTTTTTACACCTCGTGTGTGAGCCTTATTGATATTTGTTGCACGCAATGTTGCACGCAATGTTGGACCGTGTGTCCGTGCCTTTAGCCTGCAAGGCGGCTGCATTCGCAGGCTACTTTGGGACTTACGTAACTATTCACCAGCCACTGTTGCTAGGGGTTAAGTTTAAAAAGCATGCGTTTGGTTAGAGTGACTCAAAAATGATCAAAATTATAGCTGAACAGGATTGGAACAAAGTAAGGTATCATTTTTTAAAAATTAAAATTTTAATATATTTTGTATTTATCAACTACAGTAAAATTCGTACTTTTACTTTGTTCCAATCCTTGTCAGCTACAATTTTGATCATTTTTTGAGTTAATCTATCCAAACGCATGATTGCTTCCAAATGCTCAAACAATTAATCAAAATCAAAATCATATACAAATATTTTACCATTCAATTATTCTCCTGATGTAGAATCAGTAGTGAAAACATTGAATTAGGGGTTATATTCACTTAAACATCTTATTTGCATGCTGCAGCCGTAATAACTGCTATTAATTAATTGCACATATCCGGGAGCATGTATACTTCATTAAGGCTCAGTTCAGACGTGGAACGTTTGCCGCATCGAATCGAAATCTACTATATAAAACATCAACTGTCTTTTGCTTAGCGCCAGAAATCGGAATATGTTAGTTTGGTCTACATACTTCTACTACTTTCAAGGAAAACAGCGCTCGGATGCAAAGCCAATTAGATTCGACGCGTCAAAAGTTTGACGTCTGAACTGGGCCTCAGACACTCATATTTTTTTGTAGATGTGATTTTGAAAAGGAGTGAAAGTGCCATGCACGTTTTTTCTCGAAGAATTAATAAAAAATACAGGATAGTAGCATTTCCTTCCTTCCTTCATTAATTTATTTGTTCATTCGTTCGGGTTTTTATCCATTTCTCTGCAGTTGTCTTTGTAAAGACCGTAAAAAAGAGTCGGTTTGACACCAGGGTGTACGATAAAAGGCATGCTTGCTTCTACTGTAACGGAATGTATCCCAAAATGGTCCGGCACTATTTGACCGTCCACAAAAACAAGGAGGAGGTGGAGAAGATCAAAAGCCTGCCCGAAAAAGGAAAAGAAAGACATCATCATTTGGAAAAGTTGAGGCTGAAAGGCAACTACTACCACAATGTTAAAGTGCTTGAGCAAAAATCGGGTCAGCTCATTGTAGTTCGAAGGCCAGGCAAAGATGAAAAATGCCAGTACAGTGACTTTCTGCCGTGCCCATACTGTCTAGGATTTTTTCGAAAGAAAGATTTATGGAAACACTCCCATAACTGTCCGTTTAAGCCTGCAGCACATTTAACTAAAAATGGTAAGGACGAAGACCACATAAAAATCCAGGAACAGAGCAAGATTTTGCTCTTGTCCAATTTTTCAGATAAGAAAGATCTTGTCGACGTTTTTTCGAAAATGAAGAGCGACGAAATCACTATCAACGCGAGAAATGATCCCCTCATAAAGGAATATGGTTCAATCTTGCTTGACCGTATTGGGTCTGAAAGAAGGAATGAAGTCTCTCAAGGAATGCGTCAGTTGGCTTGTCTATTGATGCAGCTAAACTTAAACAAAGTCAAAACCAGCAGTCCACTCTGGGTATTTAACACCAGAGTTCTTTGATGATGTCGTGACGGCCACTGAACAAATTTGTGCATCTGTACCATCACTAGGCTTAAAACTCGGACCGCAGATCAAGAAATGCCTTTACATTATCAGAGGGCAAGCCCTCCGGAGAAAAGATGAATGCCTCTTACAAGATGCAGAGAACATGATCAAGTTAATGGAGGCAGAATGGGAAGACAAGATTTCACACCATTCCCTAGAAACACTGTCAAAGGCAAAATTCAATAAGGTTCAACTGCTTCCAATAACTGAAGACCTCGTAAAGTTGAGAAACAGGATGACCAAGGACATAGAAGAACTTACAGAAAAGCTGCAAAAAGAACCAGCCTTACAAACTTGGAGTGCGTTAGCAGAAGTAGTCCTGTGTAGTCTGATCATTTTCAACAAAAGAAGGGGAGGGGAAACTTCTAAAATTCCACTGGAATCGTATAGGAATCCCAAGTGGGAAAGCCAGGTCCTAGAAGTTATAACTTCCACATTAAAGCCAATTGAAAAGCAGCTTCTTAAAAGGTAAAAGAATTTCATATACGTTTTCATTTCTTTTTATTTGTTTGCATTTTTCGAGAGAAATTTAAGAAGCCATCGGCGGTTTGTCACAGCTTTCATCAGGATAAAACGTCTGCTTAAAAATTTCAAAGATAACTTGAACTTGAACAAGTTGCCCGCATTTTCCGAAACAACCTGGATACAATGTAGAAGTCATTACACTGCTACTTGTGTGTTACCGCCGAATAATTTTACGAGTGAGTGAAAGCGGCGTTTTTTTTTTGTTTGTTTGTTTTTTTTAGTTGTTTTTTTTCCAGCTCTCCCATCCCTGCAGCTCACGAGTAAAATTGTCCGGCTGTAATCGAAGGTTTTGCTCTAGAAAAAAGGTTACACAAAAAAAATACTTGTGGGGACGGTATGTAAAAAAAGTTACACAATTTTGACTAGTGGGGAGCAGCAGTTAGGGGGACTGGCGGAGGGGGTACCGGGGGAGCCGGGAATTACCCCCGCCAAGTACCATTGGTCCGCAGCGGGTATTACCCGTAAGGTCGCTATGTGTATTGCCTGTGTAATTCGAATCGAAAAGCTCTCTACGGGTTTTACTGGTGCCCCGCATTACTAAGTTAAAATATTTGTCTTATATACGATGCACGAATGTAAAGAGTTTGTTTATGACTTTTGTGTTAGAAGAGTGTATTTTTTTCCCTTGTTTCGGCAACCATTTTCGGCTACCTTTCCTACTCTGGTAGACCCATTTTTTCCGTCCACTGCGCTGGGAACAAGCCCCAGAAATGTCCGTTCCCATTTCCAAGGGATGCGAACCACCGCTCTTGGTAGCAAGGGAGCGGCAACACACCGCTACCTTTACATGGAGAAGCGCCGACGTGGATAGAGAGGAACGATTCGTTCCCCTTGCCAGTAGCCCAAAACCTTCGACCCCTATATATAGAAGATGGAAGAGCAAAAGAGTATTTCGACAACATTGCAAGAGATGGGCATACGAGCAAAAAGTAGGCTACTAGCGCATTTGCTGTTGGACAATGCCTGCGACGGGAACCTATTGCCCGACATATCCAAATGCAACTATTTGCGCGGGAACGAAGGTACTACGAGTTTGCAGCCGCTATCCGGATTGCCGCCTTTCGTAGACGACGTGTTTGTCTATGGTTTTGTAGCAGAAGAGAATTTGTATGGGAAGAAACTACTTTGCAGGAACGCAAAGACAATAGTGTCGAGAATATCCATTGCGGCAACGGAGACGTTTAGGACGTTCCTGCCAACCAGCATAGTACACACATGCAGACAGGGAAACATAGTAGACCGCGTTTCCAGCATGGATTCCGGGGGCAAGTGGTCCAGTTTGTATGGGACGGAGCCCGCTGCTGTCTTCGTAGCCAAAGTAGATACCTCCGAATTGCCTATAGAAGTCGTAGACGAGAAGATTTCCACGTTTGCCAGACTGCTACGCGCGCACGGATATGGAATATACTCCATAGACTACACGCAGGATTTCTCCGGAACTTTGGATAGAGTCGCATTGGTACGTCGTTTGCGGGAGTTGGGATACGTGTCGCAGCATAGTGGCGGTTGGCGCAACGGTACGATTTTGGAGAACACGCATGCTGTGGGAGAACATGTTTGCACTTGGATGGAAGACGGCAAACGGACGAAGATATACAACAAAATAGTATCCAACTTCGAAGCCGGAGAAGTACAAAATCCAGTAGGCGCAAAGTTGGCAGAGTACGTGGATTGTCCAAACGAACACCTGCGTAGGACATTCCTGCACCCAGATGTGCAGGCGAGAGGATGTACCAGAGTGGAATTATCCATCTACGGCAAAGACTTCTCCAAATCGCACACCAACGCTATTGCGGAGACGCTAGAACCTTTGCAGGACATATTCGTAGTACAGCCGCCAAAGAATATGTGGTTGGCTCTCGCAGAACACTTGGATAGATGCTGCTGCATTTGCTGCGAAGAGACGGGAGAAATATTCCTAGCGTGGTACTGCAATTTTGGAACAAGACGCATAGCCGGCGTGCGAGTTCGAGGCAACGAAAAGTGGGAGCAATGCGTACTTTGGACGATAGCAGAGTTTGGGTTCCGAAAATGTCCTATATTCCGCGTGGATATTCTAGGAACAGACCCGGTGGAAATAGCTCCACTACGCTGCTACACGAAGGACTCCCCAACCATACTAGCGGAGTCCAAGTTTCCCACTCTAGTGCATGCAAATGCCCCCACCATTGCCACGATGCTACCCCCAACGGAACACGTGGAGTGGGTTTGGCGCACAAAGAAGGCACAAAGGATCGGAGTAGAAAAGAGTCCGTTCGGCATTTTGGAAGTGCCTTCCTCCCGCAGAATATCCTTCCTGTCCAAAAGAAAACGACAGCAACAATTGGAAGACATACGGGACGATTTGGAAGGAGACGAGTGGGTCGAAGCTACGAAAAGATACCACGCAGAACTATTGGAACAAAAGCAGTCCATACTGCGGCAAAAAGAAGAAGACAGAAAGGCCTTGGAAGAAGCATTGGCGAAGCATACGAAAGTCGTAGAAAGGATGCAAAGAAGAACAAACAATCTGCGAAAGTTGTTCTTTGGAGGCCCCGAGTACTACGTGGAGGGATACGAGAGACCCAAAGTGCATCGAATGCAAGAAATACCCCCAGGAGACTACAAAATACTAGGCTACACAGTACCAAGGCAAATAGATGCCGTTTGGCCTGCGAGAGGACACTGCGTAGCATTGCGAAAAGGCAAAGAAACCTGCGTTGCGTGGGCCACGGAAGCTATCCTAGATGCCTGCGCAGCTGGAAAGTTCGAAGACGAATGCGGAATACGCACTGCTATACCCGGGGAAGAAATATTGGTGGAGTGGAAAATCAACGTAGTAACTGTCTTCGTACCGGAAGGACCCGGTTTGGACACGTACTACGAATTGGCTGGGAAAATAGACCATTCGATACCCAAAAATCCAGGAAAATTACTGGAAGTGCCTGCGCCGCCCAACAAAGAATGCGTGCAGGCCCTGCACATGCAGGAGGGCGAATACCAATGCCGGAGATACGCCAAAACCACCTACAGAAAAAAAGAAAGGACTATTCTGTTCCTTTCGGAGAAATGTCCAGAGTGCGTTTTGGAGGGCTGCACGGTAGAACATGCTACTACTCCAGTCTGGGGACACTTTCTGGACGAGCAAAAGATAGACTGGACGCAGCAGCCGTCGCTGTACTGCAAAATTGGTAGAGAAAAGACTACCAAAGCAAAGAAGAAAGACCGACTGGTGCACGTCTCTACTCCATCTGCGGAATCCTAGAATTTCTCTGCGGTTTCGTATCCTCCGCCGGAAGTAGTATAGGGAATGGGGGTTCCAGCGCAATCTCAACACGGGGTAAGACCCGCGTCAAAAATCCACCTACGGACGACCCCCACTCCAAGTGTGGTTGAGGGCAACAGCGCACTTAAATATGTTAGTCTATATATGGAGTGCGAAGGATGTAAAGAGTTCGTTTATGACTTCTGTGTAAAGTGTTTGAAACCCAAGTTTGTGCCTACTAAACCAAATAAGTATGTTTGTTGTGGTAAGAAAATGCAAATAGAAGACGACACGTCAGCACAGTGTTACGAATGTGGTAAGAATATTCGTAATGCCGTACCAAATGCTACCAGAGAGCAGTATTACGCCAATGGAGGTCGTAAGAAAACGCCATATAAGAGAATAAAATACTTTAGGGACTGGATGAGTCATATCCAAGGTTATCGACCGGTATATTTAGACAATGAAGTAAGACAGAAAATCATAGACCATTTAGAAGAGCCAACCCCACAAAGTCTACGGAAGACATTGAAAAAATTAAAGCTAGGGAAATATTACAAGGCTATTCCCTATCTTTTGTCTGAAATTACCGGCAAGTCTATTCCTGAGGTTTCTGATATGACAAAAGCCGAGTGGATGTTTTGTCGGTTGGATAAGGATATTCCTTATTACCCTGACGTAATTTACGAAATATTCCACGAAATCGACCCCAACCACCCCCTGTTAGAATGGATTCCGAGACGACTGACGCAGTAAGAAACTACTTTATTTGGAAAGTTGTTCGGTTACATGCTTAATGAAAGTCTTTCCTAGGTCCTAAAAATTTGTCCTTCAAGTTGGAAGACCCTGGCTTCGGCGTCTGTGATGATGTGTTCTTCGGTCTTGGCTTTCCCCAGCCAATACTTTATTTTCTGTTGGGCTATATGTAGTCTTTTTTTAGCATCATCTCTTTCTTTATTGTACTTTACCCAAAGTTGACGAAGCTTGTGTTGGTCTAGCTTTGGTTCTTTCAGATATTTTTGGACGAATGCATCCGTATTTTCTGACGTTTTTGGAGTTGGAAGCTCGGCGTCGTCGTATTCAAAGTCGTTGCTCATAATGAAAGACGTGGTTACGTTGCGACATTAAATAGGATTGATGTCGTCATGTTGTATAAATAGGGTTGACATCACGTAGCAACGCCAACATTTCTTTTCCTCATAACAACCAGCGTTTTCCGAGCACACGATCAAAACCCGAGCACACGACCAAAACCCGAACCAAATATAAAAAGCCGAACCAAATATAAAAAGCCGAAGTAAGTTGGAAATGTAAACAACCTCGGCGAGAAACTAATTTGCATATGAACCAGACAGCCGGCGTTCGATATGTAAATAGAATCCCGTCACGCTTTTTTCGAAGCAGATGTTTACTGAGCAAGCTTTCTTTGAAGCTCTTCTTTTGCCTCCTGGTAGATCTTTTTGCGAGATTCCTCGGAAAGATCTTTTATGACTGTTTTTTTATTCCTTATATCCGTCTTTAGTTTCTCGTACTTTTCCTCTTCAGCTAAGATAAGCGAGAATTCTACGTCGTCTATCTTTCTGTCACGCAAAGCCTTTGAGACAAGATCGGTAATTGTATTTACTTTAGCCCTTGACAGAGCTATTGTCGTGTCATGCTTGGATATTTTCGTGGATAGCTTTTTCATAATACCCGTAGCAACAGCAGAAATAATACCACAGGTTGCCCCAACGCCGGCCAAAGGAACTCCAACGATTATTCCCGGTCCAGTAAGCGAAGTAGCAACGCCGGAGCCCGTTAACACAACAGATATGGATCCTGAAGTTATCGCAATCTTATGTAGCGTACTCCGGGCTCTGACGTACTTTTTTCGGACTTTTTCGTAGTGTTTTGTTTGCCCTTCCAAGTAAGCCAGGATTAAATTTGCTTTATTCAAACGAAAGTTTTCAGCGTTTAGTTCGTTAGGACCCTCCTTAGGAAGTTCAGGATAAAGTGGAGGTGCTGATGGTATAACATCCATTATATATACTAATGTACGACGCTTTTGGGAATGATATTGAGGAGCAGCCACATCACGATAATCGAGATTACTGGAATTGGAGAGCATTTAGGAAGATGTTTCCGCATGCAGACCCTAGTAAGTTCGAAAGAAGGCCCGATGGTATTTACTATAACGACTCTAGGATGTACAGTAATGAGGATTTGAAACCTACGCTGGTTAATCAGATAGACGATCAACTGAAGAATTCTGGTTATGTTGAACATAAGCCTAAGCCAACATATGTTGAACATAAGCCCGTGCAAGGTTGGTCAAAGGAATTATTGCTTGGTACCAGTACTTATCCGATACCCGCGGTTCCATTTGATGAACAACCAAGCTTGGATTTAACGTTGAACATGCGGATTTCTAACAAGCATTCCTTTCCGTTAAAGGTGCGGGATATCTTCAAAAACGTGCCCATTATTCATACCACCGCCAAGGAATCTCATGAATGGTTAAGCGGTCCTAACATGCGTTATTGGCCGCAGCAACTAAACTTTGCGGTTTGGTGCGCCACCAGCGGCTGTGGTGTAAGTGCGAACTTGATGAAGAATTCGATATTCATGTTTCATTTTCACTTCACGGTTAGAAGAATACTGCATGAGATGGGTGTTATTGCGCTGCCGGGAGATGCCACGTTTTATCCAAGAGATAATAAATACGACGTTCCGGCTTATAACAGGCTTTGTAAGGAGTTCGGTGTTGTAGGGAAGGATTTCCGATGCACTGCCGGCGCTAACAATGGTCTGGGACATATTTGGGCTTATTGGGGGATTGGTGGGCACGAGCTAAGCGATAAGGAAGTTCATGCGTTGAATCTACGGTGGAACACTGGGTATCATAAAGAAACTCACGACAGTAGCACCTTCTTCGAACCAAATGCTAAGACCACTAAGGAAGTCAGAGACGGACCTCTGTTCAAAGACGAGGGCGGTAAGTATGCAGGGGCCAATCCACTGATTATTAAGATTACCAACGACGAGCAAACAAAGCAATATCTTAATTTCATACCCCCAGAAGGTAAAGGACTAACTAGAGCCGGCCTTGCCCGTTTGAACCGCAGCATAGAAGCTTACGTGTATTCTATCCTTGGAGCCCAAGTAAATACCCGATCAAGCATAGTGGGGAATACCGGCGCCGCAGAAGAAACGCGAGCCGAAGCCTTGATCTTATTCGAAAGTTCAATCTTGGAGGGCGACATTAGCAAGGGCGTACAGCGTTACCAACTAGCTATACAAAATTCTAAGGCGAGGTTGGACTATGCAGTAGCCCCGGGTTGTTGGTTAATGCCTAGTAATTTATCTATAAATACTGGTTCTGTAGTAGGATACAACAACAAACTTCAACGAGCTACTAAGGACATGAAGTTTGGGGTGAATGACGTGAACTTTGACACTCTTAGGAACATTCCTCACTTCGTAGAGAAGCCAAAAAAGTCACACGAAACGAAGCTACCCGTAGTTAAGAAACCATCAAAGAAGGTCCTGCCTGCGATACCTGAGGAATATGACCATAATTTACTAAAGGCCGGCTTAGCAGCTGCAAGCATTGGTCTGAGCTATTATATATGGCGATGAACAACCCCTACGTAGCTGGAGTAGATTGTGTCTATACGACTTACACAGGCGAGAAAAAATACAACCAGGCATCTTGGGTTGATGTCACGGGCATGTCCGTGGATTTGAACTACTCGGGAAAGAAGTTGATAATATGCAGTATTTGCATTGGCACGAGTAGTCACGCCAACGTCGGCTTTAGGTTTCTAGATGACAAGGGTATACTGCAGCCTATGAGAAATAAGACAAACAACAGGGAGCCTACGCATTTCTCCGTAGAGCCCAACCCAGCCAGCGCCGAAAATTTATCAGCTTGGACTTTCCACATGGTTGCCGATTGCCACGGGAAGGTAAAGCTGCAGATAAGAGTAGATGACACCGGGAGTGTTTGCATAAACAGCATAGAAAATCAAAGGGATACTATCTACAATCACAAGACCATTAGCACTCTTACGGTAATGAGTCTATAGAAGGGAATTTATTCCCTGAAATATATGAACCCACACGCGAAGGAAGATTGGTTTCTACATTTTTTGGAGGAGAAGGACTACTTAGAACAGCATTGGCTTGACACCGGGCTGTGGGTAAAGGTTGGGGGCCTGGGATTGGTCATGTGTACCATTAGCATTTCGACGGGGTATTCGTGTAATGTCGGGTTTAGGATCGTTGATGAGAATAACCATCCATTACTACCCTACAGAAAAAAAGATAACGACAGGAACCCAGCCCATTTCTCGTCGGAACCCCCTCCAAGAAGCGGAGAAGACTTAACGCCGGTAACTTTTCACATGATAGCCAATTGCCAATATGCGAAGTTACAAGTTCTTCCCAACGACGTTGCCTACCTTCGGATAAATGCCGCCCCGTCAAGAGATTCCCCGACGGATGCCACTTGGAATCATAAGCCCATTAGCACCATGAGTGTGCTGCCGCTAGTTCCGCATTATCAAGGCGGCGCGAATACTATCTTTACTTATCCCCAGTCGAGGATGCCTCGGGCGCCCGACGACGATAAGCCACCAGTAATATATAAAGACAAGATTAAGCCTTCATCTTCTTCAGGAGTACCACTCCAATAGCGACGACCAAGATCCAAATGTTATTCCCCACGAACTTCAACAGTTCTCCGCCGGTTCTAAGTGCCAAGGAAACAACCGAACCCAGCAGCCCAGGAAGACCGGCTGCCATCTTTTTTCCCAAGTCCGTCAGCCCATTGCCTAATTTCTTTACGCCTGCGCCCGTAGCCTTAAGCGTGGATAGGATGACTCCTACTACGCTCGAAATAGCAACCGCAAATGCCAGCGGAATACCATACTTCACCAGAGCTCTTTTTATTTTTTCCTTGGTGGTAAGCCCCAGATCTTTTTCCAGGTTGTCCTTTTGCGCCTGTAATTCCGCGACTCTTTCCTGAAGGGTTTCTACTTCCCTTTGAGCTGCTTCCCTTTCCTCTTCGGTACGAGTTTGGTCCTCGATTACTTCTTGCTGCCGCTCTATTTGCCCCTCCAGGTCCTCAATGGCCTGATCTCTTTGCCGGATTTGCTCCTCCTTAGTATTGATTTCAGCCATTAACCGTCGCCGTTCCACTAAAGAGCCGGCTATGGTGGTTTGCAGGTTATCGGTATCGTCTTTAATTAAGTCTAACTCTTGCAGGGCGAGGTTAAGAGCCCTTTGAGTTTGATTTCTTTCACGTCGAATTTGGGTTCTTTGGTCTACCAGCTCCCTTATTTCTTGATTTTTAAATTCGACCTCCCTCCTATGCGCGTCGGCAAGCCGCTGGTTTTGCTTCATGTATTCTTCCTCCCTTTCTTCCAGCGTTTCCCGCAGTGCTTCCACTGAGGCGCCAGAGCTTTGGGCTTCTCCTAAGTCCTCCCGTGCTTTGTCTAATTCGCGCAGGGCCTGATCCACCTGATTTCCTATTTCTTTTATTCTTTCATCTTGATGGGCGGACTTCTTTTCAGCATCGGCAAGTAGCTGACCTTGCTTTGCATATTCTACATCTTTTTCTCTTAACTCCCTTTGCAGATCCGCGGCACGTTTTTCCGCGTTGGTCCTTTCGGTTAAGTTGTGCAGCCTTTCTAACAGGCTTCTAGTAGCACGCTGAAAGCCTCTTAATCTCAAGACGTCACCCCTAACGTTGCCCTCCTCATCAAAGAGGTTTTGCGGTTTTGTCCAGCGGTCTTTGTCGGGAAATCTTAAGTCTTGGACGCTTATGAGGACTTTGTTTCCCTTTTCCGTGAGCTTTACGTCGTCAGCATCAAAGTTGTCGTAGCGCAGCTCTAGCTCCTGCTTTGCCCACTCTACGGTTTCCCGCGCGGCTGCTTCCGGCTCGCCCATGTTTTGAAGCTCTATGTGCTCACGCGGAAACGTGTACTCGCGTGCTTTGGGATGTCTTAAGGCCTTTGCAATCCTATCCCTTAGGGAATCGTCGACTTGTTGGGTGGGAAGCAGCGGTTCTTCGTCACCGTCGTTAATGTCAGCCTGACCTTCCTCAGTGGTGGGGTCAAAGTCTGGATCCGTTCCTTCTACTTCCATTATATATGATAAGCTCAAAGTTAAGTCCCAACGTATTACCTAAGCAGGTTGGCGGACTGAAAGCAGAACGCACCTTTCACCGGGTCACCTTTACCCCCAGCAGCGCAAAGCCAGGGGAAACCCTGTACGTAGGCGTGCCCCGCCTAACGGATAACCTAGTATTGGTTCCTGGTACCTTGGCTTTAAGGTTTGACCTAGCAATACAACCAACCACCAAGGACAAGCGCTATACCGTCAATAACGTGGGTAGGAACCTCGTTTCTAAGATGAGAATCAAGTTCGCAGGGGAATCCCTCTTGGATTTGAATAGGTACGACCTGTACACCACGTATAAGGATCTGTGGCTAACAGCCTTTGACCGTGCACAAAAGATAGAGCAGGGAATTGGAAGCGTTATTCTTCGTAAGCTTCGCAGCGATACTAACCCCGCGCCTACGGACTCCAGTGGAGCAACCGCAGTAGCAGACGCAACAAGGGTAAAGACCGCCTATGGTAGCAAGTACGTTATCCCTTTGGATTTCGAAAATTACGAGTCATGGTGTGTACTACCCCAGGCAGTTATCCGAGTTACAGTTTGAAGTAACCTTGGCGGACACTACGAACGTGATAGGAGGAATGGACAGCGCAATTAGCGGAGCCGTGGATCCCTATTCTATCACCAACTTAGAGCTGCAGTACGAAACGGTATACAGCGAAGAGCTGGCCCGTATGGAATATAGTGCCGGAAAGGCATTCCTTTACGACCACGTAGTAATGTATAAGACGTTTAGCTTCTTGGATAAGACGGATGAGGTTATCAACCAAAGCATTAACCTCCCCCGAAGAAGTCTTACGGGGTTGATGCTGGTGTTTGCCAAACCCTACGAGGCTGGTAAGCGCGACTCCGAAGCGTTCCACAACCCCAACATTACTAACGTAGGAGTAAGCGTTAACGGCGTTCCAAACAAGGTCTACTCCCAGGGGATAAAGCCCGCAGACGTGTACAGAGAGGCAATGCGCAAGTTTGGCGACCAGGTAAGTCCCGAGGAATTCTTTAAGGATAAATATGCGCTGTGGATTGACATGCGCACCATTAACGACGAAGACCTACATGGCCAGGGTTTACGTCTAGTAAATACGCAGGATGGCATAACATTGGAGATCAAACGCACCAAGAACGCCAGTGCCGGCGACGGTGATAGGATAAACTGCTACGTCTTCGTCGTGTCTGACGCGCAACTGAGCGTAGAAATGAATCAGCTAAAGAGCGTTGCATATTAATGTTAAAATATTTCTTAAATATACAATGCTTCGCGTATTTGAAAACAACGACACCAAACTGCAATGCATAGTGCAAGGCGAAACTTTGTACTTCAAAGCAAAGGAGGTGGCTTTGGCGTTGGGCTATGAGCGCCCTAGAGATGCAATTAGAGCACACGTATCTGAGAAATACCAGAAAAAATGGGTTGATCTACAAGGGGCTGCGAATCACCGCTCCTTTACTACGCAACCAAATGCCGTGTTTATATCCGAACCTGGTTTGTACGAACTGATATTTAGCTCCAAACTACCCAAAGCTGTGGAGTTTCGTGATTGGGTCTTTGAGGAAGTCCTACCCGCGCTAAGGAAAACGGGTAAATATGCAATAGAAAGGCGGTTTGGCGGCCCAAACAAGTTAGTATTCAAGATCGAAAATGAAGCCGACCTACACGCGAAGGTCGTCGACTACACACGTAGGTTTTACCCCGATTTCATCATAGCGCCGGGTCTTGGCGAACTTCAAGATTCAGACAGCAAGCGAATAACCTGCTGGCGAAAAGGCTACCAAGCCGGTCAACCCGACCTTTTAATCCTAAATGCGCATAAGAAATACCGCGGGTTGTGTATTGAGTTGAAAACCCCAAAAGGAAACGGCGTCTTATCCGCGAAGCAATCTAAGAAAATCTCACAGCTTGACGTAAATGGTTACCTAACGATGGTTAGCAACGATTACGACATTATCTGCCGTGCCCTGATGGATTACGCGGATGGCATTCGTATTCCCTGTAAGGGCTGTGTAAAGCGGTTTAAGTCCTACGCCACTTTGAAAACGCACCTAAAGATATTCCATAGGTATAATGAAGCTCAGCTTGACTCACTGGCGTGATCTTGTCCACGGTAAAGCATACGAAATAAAAAATTACGTCGTCTTCGAAGACATTGACCGTTTACGGTTAGTCCTCAAAGACTTAGAAGGCAAGGAATATTCCCTTTGGGCGCCGGATTGCGTGCGGTACGTAATTCAGGGCGAGGAATTCACCCACTTACGCAGCCATGGTAAGGTAAATGGCCGATGGAAGTTTGACATTGAAAGAAGAGTCACTCCATCTCCTCTTTGTAGTTAAGCGCGTCTGCTAAAGTCCGCTGCGCTTTAGGATCCGCGGAGCACCAATGCCCCACAAAGGATCCTTCGGAGAATACCCTGTCGCAATGAAGGCAGGTGTATTTTTTACGCGGTGCAGGAGTGGGCGTAATGCAGTCGGCAGGTAGTTCGCAAGTAATACAGTCCATATATTGAAAGGGCGATTAGGAATCCTCCTAAGAAGGCGGCTGCGTAGGCTAGCATATACCTTTAAAAGGGGTCCTTATTTTTATTAATGTTTCTTCTTTTCTTATTGAGTTCTGCATACCTTCTCCAAAAAGGGTCCTTATATTTATTAATGTTTCTTCTTTTATTCTTAATAAACAATCAAAGAATATTAATAAATATAAGAGTGTGTTTTGAGACTCTTTGCGCAAACCCTACTTTACTTACGGGCTTTCCTTACCTCCATGTTTTGAGCATGCCAATCATCAAAACGATCCAAGTACTCCTTAAAACCGCGGGGACAATGCTGCGGGCACAAGCACTGCCAGATATGATCATCTCCTTTCCTTAAGCCGCCACACGCGTCACAGGGCGCACTCCAATACTCTGCGTTCTCCCAGCGCGTACCTTCGGCGCGGTCGAACTCCGTAAAGCGTTGGTCTATTTCTTTCTTACGAAGAGTTAACTTCCTTATGGTTTCCGCTGGGCAACATCTCGCAGCGATATCACCATGCTCCTCGCATACGACGTCCAAATCATAATTACCACGACATCTATGTTGATGCCACGCGTCGGTTAAGAGCTCCCCGCAGCGCGCACACACATCCTTTAAACACACCCTATTTTCTTGGTGGTATTGCAACATTTGGGGCGTGCTAAAGAGCCGATTGCAATCAGCACAGCGTCTTTCCTTAGACTTCAAACACACCCTTCCTTCCACGTGATATCGCAGCGCCTGTTTGCTGCTAAACTGCCGGCTGCAAGTGCCACAGGTGGTGACGTTATCCACCTCTTTAAAACATACCTTCTTTTTTTGGTGATATTGCAAAGCCTGTTTGCTACTGAACTCCCTGTCGCAATCCCTACACTTCATTATATAATAAGAATTTATTAACCCTTATAAGGGATACTTAATAAAGTCCTGCACGCTTTCTTTTGCCCAACCGGCCATCGTCAAAAGGGCGCCAAACCGTTCTGCGCGCTTCAGACCGCACATTTCATCGTACAACTCCTGCACGCGCTCCCGCAGCCGATCGATCTCCTCCCTTTGCATTTCTATGGTGTCTCTTTTATCTTTTGCGTCGCCGGCAATCCTTCTTACTGCGTCCACTGGGTCCATCGTATATATAATGGATCCGAACCATATTCCCTGCAATGCTCTGATAGTAGGACCCACCGGCTGCGGAAAGACCCAATTCGTCGTGGAGCAGCTATTAGGACCCTTTAGATACCGCTTCGACTACATCGTGCTGCTTTGCCCCACCTACGTGAACAACCGCACCTGGACGGGTATAGGAGTGAACGATGACGACTTCTTCGTAGATATCTTAGACCCTAACGAGTTATCCAGTCATTTGAAGTTCTGGCACAAGCAATTCCCTAAAGATACACAGACTTTACTCATACTGGATGACATTGCCTGCGGGGACGACGTAAAAAAGCGCACCTCCGAGCTCGTTAAGCTCGCCTTCAGCGGTAGACACGACAATATCAGCGTTTGGTTGCTCTCGCAGCAGCTTACCAGCGTCTCTAAGCCTTTTAGGGAAAACATAGGCTCTCTCGTAGTATTTTATACTCCAAGTAAGTCAGACCTGGAAACCATCTTAAGCGACTACGGCGGTGAGATATCCAAGGAACAGTTACACGAATACATGCGGCACCTAAAAACGCACCAACATTCCAAGATGATCTTCTCTTTGAGGTTTCCGTATGCCATTAACATATATGGACATTGAGCAGTTGATAGAAGTCCCCACGCAGTTGGATGAAAGTAACCTCAAGGAACAACTTAACATCCTTGTGTCTTCGGGGAAGTGTAAAGAAATGATAGGCAAGGAACTTACCCATGAGCAGGTTAATAAGCTGTCGGAAGAGGAAGTCAAGAAGTTCCATAAGAGGTACGAGGCCGCCCTTGCAAGTAAGACCACGGACGCCGTAGCAGACTCAGCCATTAAGCTGGCCACCAAGCTTCTCGGACTTGCGCTGCCCATAGACGACGTGGAGCAACTGCGGAAGGACATAAGCGAGGACTATGTCATATCCCAAGAACTTAAGATAACCTGCGGGTGGTTGTCTTTGAAGTGCGGTAAGTTAATGGCAGTCGCCTCTGCGGCACTTCACATAGCTCAGCACGTCGACTTGAAGGAACTTACGACGTCTTGGAAGGACTTCAAGAAGGACAGAGAAGTCGAAAAGGTCTTCCAGGCAGCACTTGCTGAGGTACCTGATCAAGTCGCCTCAAGTACTTAGTCAAGTCGTCCTTAAGTACTTGGTCAGGTCGCGCCCAGGTTATTTCCAAGTCGTCCTTAAGTACTTAGTCAAGTATTTATCAAGTCCTTCAAGTCCTTAGATATAAATGAGTGAACCAGAGTCGAAGGTAGAGCAGCCCCAAGAGGAGCAAAAGATTACCAAGGTTAAATCTCCGGGCAGAGTCGCTGCCGGAAAGAAGCTCGCGGAGATGAATAAAAAGAACAAAGCCAAAAAAGAAGAAAAGGTGGAGGAAAAAGAAGAGGAATCCTTCATTAATCCTGGGTACGTCATTGGCGCGTTAGGAGTTGCTATAGCAGCAGGCAGCCTCTACTTACAATGGCGGGCAACGAAAAAGGTAGAACCACCAACGTATCGCGCACCTGTGGAACCGGCTGTTAGAAAAAGTAAGATCCCTGAAATGGAGTAATAACCTTCTCGCTTCGTAATATAATGTCAACCGCGTTATTGAAAACTGTTGAAGAAGCAGCTATTATTACTTCCATCGTTGCGGGTATTGGTTGGGTAGGTAAGAAAGTGCTCAAAGAAGACTTTACTGAAGACCCAAGCAAGAGCTTCGCTAATTTTGCTAAGATGACCGCTGCCGTAGGCGGGGCTATCATGGTAAAGGATTACCTACGGAAGGAAAAGTACCTCCCTACGGTGTAATATATATGGTTAGTGTGGTCGCAGGTGGAGTTATTGCAGCTTTAGCATTCACTGGAGCTAATTATGGCGGTCAATATTTGGATAGATTAGTTAGAGGTGATCGCAGCGGAGATTTAGCCGCCGAAAGAAAGAGACACGACTTAGCGCTGGAGAAATATCAGCGAGACGTGGCGGGTTGGAATGAAAAAAGACAAGCTTACAGGGATTGGTTGGATAAGAACTACCAAGATAAAATGCAGGCAGACAAGAACTTCGAAAATACGGACTACGCCTTCAAACTTTATGCGCAAGCACACCCCGACTTTAGGTTAAGAAAGCCTCAGTTCAAGAATTACTATCAGCCTTCTAAGAAACAAAAAGATAGCGAATTGGTCCTCGTAGGAGTCGCAGGGCTGGCAGGAGGCGTAGCTTTGGCGTATCTAATATAATGATCGTCTTTTTGGAAAGCGACAAGAATAACTTTACTACTTATCTGAATCCTCCCATCAAAGCCTGTAAGGTTCGGTTGGTTAGTTGCTCTTTGTACAATTCTTGGTATAATTTAATTAATGGCTTTGTCGTTGCGAATGCCAACAAACCAAAAATACCAGATTCCCATTACACCCCTATAACCCTGGCTAAGGAGCTAGCAAAGCATGGATATACACTTACCACAGGATTACCCCATGAAATGAAATTCAAGAAAAATAATGGAAGTGCTAATTTGAAGGACAGTTCATTGGTAGAACTCCTGGGCCTTACTAGTACCACGATAAATAGCGGCAGTACATATGATGTGAAATGGAAAGTCGCATCCTCTTACGAAGTCTATTGCGACTTGGTTCATAGTTACAACAATGGAGAAAAGTCTTCTCTTATGTCCAAGTTTCTACCCAAAGGTAATCCATTTGACTCAGAAGAATACACTCCCATTTCTTTGAGCTATGATTTGTCTAATTTGGTAGAAAGCATAAACATCACCATTAAAGTGGACGGAGAGACGGTGGATTTTAACGGACGTAAGATCAATCTTGTTTTGGAATTCATATAATGGGTCGAACTGAGGACAAACTCAAAAGGATTTACTATGGGCCTGAAGGCTATTGGAAAGGAGCGTCAGCTATCAAGAAACTCGCGACCGCGGCCAGGGTATCAGATGAAACGGCTAAGAACTGGTTGAAAAAACAAACCCTCTGGCAGGTCTATCTTCCCGTGCCTAAGTACATTCCCAGGCCCAGCTTTACCGTAAATACCCCCAATGAAGTTCATCAGGCGGATTTGCTTTTCTTGCCGCACGACAAGGTGAGAAAGAAGACCTATAGGTACGCTTTGACCGTAGTCGATATCGCAAGCAGATATAAGGACGCCGAACCCATAACCAGCAAGGCTTCTGGGGAAGTCGCAGAAGCCCTAGGTAGGATTTATAAGCGCGTCTTGAAATGGCCTAAGCTGCTGCAAGTGGATGCGGGGACAGAGTTCATGGGCGTCGTTACTAAGACCTTGAAAGACCATGACACTAAGATTAGGAGAGCCGAAGCTGAGTACCACAGGGGTCAGAGCATTGTCGAAAGATTCAATAAGACCCTGGCTGAGCGTCTCTTTGGGTACCAGTATTGGAAAGAGCTGGAAGATCCCTCCAAACGCAACAGGGAATGGACTCAGCGGCTCCCCCAGGTCGTCGCGGCCTTGAACAACGAGGCGGCCAGGGCTACAGGAATAAAACCCAGGGATGCCATAAAAAAGAAACACATGGAACACAAGTCCTACGTCAGAAGTTCGAGGGCGGTCTTCCCCCATGAAAAAAAATTAGGTAATGTCACAGTCCGATATCTCTACGGACCGGGTGAATTAGAAGGAGGATCCAAAAGAGCTACGGATCCTAATTGGTCTTTGGAAACTTACCAGATCCGAAGCGTAATAGCTAAGAAGGGTCAGCCCATCTTGTATTATCTTCACGATGGCCCCACACGTGGGTTCGTCATGGAAGAACTGCTTATCGTGTGATGTCCGAATGCTATCGTATGCACTCCGTCATCACACATCCATCGCTTACCGTCAAATGCAGACAGTGACACCTTCTCCTGCGTGACGTTATGTATCTGATGACCATAGCTGCGCAGGCTGTTCATCTTATGCCGCTGTTCCTTGCGTGTTCGTAATACGTTGAGGTAGGACTCGTGCGTAATGTCCTTCTTAACCACGTACTTTTTTACGCCTTTAGCTTTCTTTTCTACGCCGTCTAACTTTAGCACGCTGTACATCTTTGGTTTCAGACCCACGTACTCTACTATGGGTTTTCCTAACATTTCGTCTTTCATCTTCCCAATTACCTTCTTATTCTTCGCAGAGTAAAGGAAGTGCTCCTTCGGGTAACCGCTGGTGTCGTACTCGTCTATGTCGGGGAGGCAGTCTTTGTAAACGTCTTCCGTTTGCACTTCTAGAATTAGGGAGTCGGTGTCTGTGTATAGGAGGCGACAGCGGTCTCCGTACTTTGGCTTAAGCTTATCGTAGTAGAACTCGTACATAAGCAGCTTCGATAGATCCAGCACCGTAAAGCCTGTGTAAACGGGCTTGTTTAGTAAGAGGTTTGCCCTTTTCATGTGAATCACGTAGAAGTTCTGCATTTCTACGTATCTAACGAAGCCTGGCTGTGACACGTATGCTTCTGCTTCCTCTTTGGTGCTGACTATTTTTACGCTTACGCGCTTGCGGATGTTCTCCATTGTCTTTCCGAACACGCTGTTGTTCATCAGTTTGAAGAGGTTTTTCTCGAAGTCATTTTTCGCTGCGGTACGCTTTTGCGTGTTAAAGTCAATGTAGGGGCGCATCCAGGGTTCCTGCGTGAATTTTAGGACTCTGTGGATCTTCTCTACGCGCATTCCGTGTCGCACGTAGAACTGCAGGTTGCGGTAATGTACCACATACTTCTTCTTATCCATCAGGTTCATAGTTAGTTTCCTGTACGGTTTGTAACCAGGGCACATTTGCTTTTGCAGCGGACTTAGCTGCTTAAATGGTATCTCTATCGCTTCTGGTGCTAAGGGGAACTCATTGTGTTCGTCGTGCAGGCGCTCTGGGTACTCCAGATCCACTTCTAAGACGTAACCCTTGTCTTCCTCCTTTCCTACCTGCATGTAGAAGTCTATCGGCTTCACTGGATCCCATTCGAAGTCTCTCACAGGTAGGTACTGTGACATTGCCCAACCATAAAGGTTATTCGCATCCAGGTAGTAAATGTATGTGGTTGGTTTCTCTGGGTCGTGCTCTACTAAGGGGTTGTTTGCGCGGGCGTAACGTCGGCTGGGTCCGCATACGCCGCCACGAATACCGTCTTCCATAAAGCGGCACATGTCGTACTCCGTTAGGAGATCCAACTGCGCATTTGTCTTCTTTAACAAAGCACTCCAGCTGAGCCCAGGAGCCGTGTAGAAATTAGCGGGATCCAATCCGTAATATTCTATAGCCATCTTTCTGAAGCTTTGGAAAACGTCTGCAAGCAGCACTACGTCAGACCTTAGGTAGATGTCGTGGTAGTCCCCCATGTTCTCACAGGAGTACTTTTCCCACACGTCTAACGCATGCTGGTACTCCTCATCCTTTATGCCGGACTCGTTTAGGGTGCTGTAGAAGCGATCTTTGGGTGGTAGGGACTCTTTGAATCGATCCCAGGAATCCATGTATTCGTATGGGTAGACTCCTTTCCTTTCCGCACCATATTGACTGGAAATGGGAAAGTTGGTGTTATACTTTACGAGGTTTGCCAAGGAGTCCGCCATAAACTGCTGCGAATCTAAGAACTTTAGCTTACCCACAGTTACGGACATGTAGCGCTCTTTGTTGTTGGGTATGCATTTGACGTCGGAGCCGTCTGTTCCTTGTAGTAGCAAATGGGAGTCGTACCCGCGGAGGTTGTGAAAGAACACCGGAATCTCCATATCTGGATTTACTTTGAAGTTTATATTGCATTTCCAATGAGCCGCTCCTCTGTATTTACCAGTGATGTGGCAGTGATCCCTAACCTTATCCACATAGAAATCCTCAACAAATGCTTTGTGGCAGTGAATGCAGTGCGTGGAGGGCTTTCCCGGCTTCTCACCTTTCTTAGCATACTTCCCGCATTTAAAATGAGCTTCTCCTAGATACTTTCCATCTTCATCCCACGCTTTCTTGGCTCGTCTTCCAAACTGAAGAAGCGTATGTTGGCAAATGTGGCATTTTTTTGCCTTGTTAAAAGCCTCCTGGTTCTCTTTGGTAAATTCCATCTTCTTTGGACGTCTTAATTGTTCTCTTATCTCCCCCTCCTCTTCTCGCAATGCTTCTAGAAACTCATTAGCTGCGTTCTTACCTCGGTAAATCACAGGAGGGTTTGCTTTACCGTCTGATCTGACTACTATGTAACCAAAGGAGCAGATCTCGTGTAATCCTACCTTATTCGTGGCACCACGTTTCTGCTCTTCCTTAGTTATCAACGCTTCGAAGTCTGCATATATCACGTAAGGCACTTGCATCTGCTTTTGATGGTTTGCGTATGAAAGCTCTTTGTTGGTGGGCATCTGGATCCGTTGCGCCACTTCTTCGACTCCGCGGCAGATCTCATCGTGTTTCTTTAGGGCATTTAAGGATGTAAATGACAGCAAGCAGCAGTCGCAGAAGTACTTTTTGCCTTTGTGCTTAGTATGTCTGTAGAATAGTCTGCTAATGTGTTTAACCCATGAGTAGTGTCCGCCGTGGTAGAATAAATGTACGCGCTCTCCTTTACTTTTTGACAGAACTAACGGTACTATCGTCTGCTCTCTGACTCCGTAAACGTTAATTGCTAGATCGTTTATTTCCTCAAATATGGGGATGTCTATCAACTGCATGGGAAATTCCACACCATCCCACTCTAAATCGTCTGTGGGATACTTACTTGTCCTACAGGGATCCTTCTCTGCTGGATACAGTGCAGACCTGATTGCCCACATAAAGCATCGATTGTCTTCATTCTTTACGTTTACAATAGCCTTCTTCCTTTCTACCCACGTTGGTAGCGGTACGTAACTCCCCCCTCGTATGGGTACGTACCTGGCCATACTTATCTCTATTCCTTCAACCTCCTCTACTGTCCAACCCGATCCTTCTTTCGTGTAGTTAGACAGCGACTCCATTATTGCTTCTAAGGCTTCACTGAGTGACCTATCCAGATTCGTGGATTCTAATATCACTAACGACTTTGATCGCAACATTGCTGTCGTCATTACCTCGTCTTTTGACAAACTTACTTCTACCATTATGCTCGCTTTCAGGGCTCCTAATTCTTCTATACCTTTTCGGAGAGTCCTTTTAACCTTCCTTTCTGACTGACGCCAAAACTGTCTAACGTCAATCTCACCGTTACCGGGTATTGACACCGTGCTGAAGTTGCTTTGGGATTCCATCTATATAATAGGAAATATTTTATACCTAATACCAAGCACTTTTTAGGTCGTCGTAGTCGTACTCACAGTCCTGACAATGCCAAAACAATTTAACCTTAGTCTCAAACTTCTTACCACATCCACAATCATAACTGCTCATACACTTCGTCTTCATTTTCAAATGCTTTTTCAAATCCGCTTCTTTCTTAAAAGTTCTCTTACATTCTTCGCACTCCATATATAGACTAACATATTTAAGTGCGCTGTTGCCCTCAACCACACTTGGAGTGGGGGTCGTCCGTAGGTGGATTTTTGACGCGGGTCTTACCCCGTGTTGAGATTGCGCTGGAACCCCCATTCCCTATACTACTGCCGGATGTCTGTAGTAGACAATTTTGGGTGGTTGCATGCGCGCCCAAACGACAGCCACGCCCACTAGCGCAAATAGCACATTGCCGGCTATTTGCCAGTCTATCTTTTTGTCCACCCCTTCTACTTCGTCGGACAAGTCCTCTACCGCATTTTCCAACTCGGGATCTATTTCCACATCTTTTTGGTCCATCCTAGCGAGCAATTCCTCCTTTGCGTTCTGTAGTTCTTCCCTGGCTTTCTGGAGATCGTCCAAGACTATAGCAAAGGAATCCTGCACTTCTAGGAAATGTTTCTGCAAATCCGTAGTAGGTGGCTTTTCGGGGATTGCTACCTCCAGACCATTCTCTCTCTCTATCCTGCGTATCTTTGGTATGCCTATGCCGTACTTTTTGGCTACCTTCTGCAGCCCTACGCCATTTCGTCGATCTTCCAACAATCCTGCTATTTCTTCCTCGGATAGTATTTTGGGTGTTGCCATATATATCTAGAAACATGGTATTCCATGGACAAACACTATGGATCCATAGGGGTATTCCGTGGGTCCATAGGTATATAGATGTATCTCTACATAGCTGCGGGTATGGTCGCATACATGCTAGGAAAACAAAGGACAACACAAATACTTTTGGAGATCTTGGAAGGACTCTACAGACTTCGCATACCAGGCTACGTAGCCACTTTGGCGCAACTACCGCGACGTAGATAGTAGAAGGGGAGCGAATCGCCTCCCTTGCTGCGAGGGCGCTGTTTCCCCTCTGCCTACTATCCCACGGGGAATTCTGGGGCTTGCTACCAAAACAGCGGACAAAAAATACTCTATAGTGCAAAAATGTGTCTACCAGAGTAGGAAAGGTAGCCGAAAATGGTTGCCGAAACAATGTACATTCGTACACTCTTCTAACGACCTCCATTGGCGTAATATTGCTCTCTGGTAGCATTTGGTACGACATTACGAATATTCTTACCACACTCGTAACACTGTGCTGACGTGTCATCTTCTATTCGCATTTTTTTGTCACAACAAATATACTTATTTGGCTTAGTAGGTACAAACTTGGGTTTTAAGCACTTTACACAAAAGTCATAAACAAACTCTTTACATTCGTGCATCGTATATAAGACAAATATTTTAACTTAGTAATGCGGGGCACCAGTAAAACCCGTAGAGAGCTTTTCGATTCGAATTACACAGGCAATACACATAGCGACCTTACGGGTAATACCCGCTGCGGACCAATGGTACTTGGCGGGGGTAATACCCGGCTCCCCCGGTACCCCCTCCGCGAGTCCCCCTACCTGCTGCTTGGGGACCTCGAGATTTAGGGTGGCAAAATGTATTTTTCAACGAAAAGAGCATTTTAGAGAGTTAAAAGTTGGGGGGACCTAAAGATGTCCCCACAGCTTTGAAACGTCCCCACAAGATAGGTATGTAATCTACAGAGGTCCCCACAAGTTGGTTCCGGTACGAACCTGGATACAATGTAGAAGTCATTACGCTGCTACTTGTGTGTTACCGCCGAATAATTTTACGAGTGAGTGAAAGCGGCGTTTTTTGTTTTTTTTGTTTTTTTGTTTTTGTTTTTGTTTTTTAGTTGTTTTTTCCCCCAGCTCTCCCAGCCCTGCAGCTCACGAGTAAAATTGTCCGGTTGTAACACAAAAACTAAAAACTAGCACTGTAATTTTAATTTTTTTATTTTTATTAGAGGACACGAAATCAGGAACAGGTTCTGGATCCAAAACAAATTGAAAAACATCAAGGAAAAAAGTTTGAAATGACAGACGAATTTTAAGCGCGCGCTCTTTCTAAACCGCTTATCGCCTAACAAAGCGGGCGCTCGTACAAAAAAAACCAACAAAAACCAAAAAAAAAAAAAAAAACCAACAAAAAAAACCCATGTAACAACCCTGCACATCCCCTTGCGCACGAACGTGTAGAACTAACTTCTAATTTTGACAAATCATATGGTATATATTCTTGGTATATTTCGTCTACAGGCTTGACATGGTAGAGATCAAAGGAAAGCGAGGGAGGAAGGTACCTGTAATTATAACCAAAGATACCAAACAAGCCCTAGATGTGCTTGTGGCCACAAGAGAGAAAGTGGGCATCAATAAAGACAATAAGTACCTTTTCTCAATGGCAAGAAATGGCCGACAACCTACATAAGGGGTTGGGAATGCCTGAAGAAATATTCTGAAAGTTCAGGTCTGGAAAAGCCTGAATTGATAACCAGTACTCGCCTAAGGAAGTACACAGGCACAGTGTCCCAGGTGTTAGATCTGAACGACCAAGAGCTTGGATGGCTTGCACGTCACATGAGCCACAACATAGATATTCACAAGGAATTTTATCGCCTACATGACTCTACGATAGAATTAGCCAAAATCAGCAAGCTGCTTTCCGCTGTCGACCAGGGTGAATTGGCAAATTTTTCAGGAAAAGCACTGGATGAACTAGAACTCAGTATTTAAGGCGACGGTAAGTGAGAACTAACCATTCATTTTGAAGGGAATATGGTACAAGCCCTTGGTAATTAACATCATTTGTTTTTTCACTTCTGAAAAGGGTTCTGAAACGGTAGAATGGAAGCTAGGATTTGCCCTTTTTTTAGAAGCTGGGAAATGGGATTTTATGCATTTAGTACATGAGCGCAAAAACAATAGAAAAATAGGAATGGGATTGAGACTGCAGCACGAGAAGCTGTGATTAGGAAATTTGGATTGGGATTTCAAAGTATTAGCTTTGTATTCATGATCAACTAAAAACAGAGAGAGAAGAATGGGGATTTGAAAGTCAATCAGAGATGTTACTCATTAAAAACAATGGATAGTGAGCAGGAATTTCTTTTGTTTGATGTGATTAACTTCCACATTTGCTATTTAACAATTAGTCCTCAAATCCGAATGGTCTACGAGTTAATAGACCATGAGGGCGAGAGTTGTAATTGTTTTAGTGCAAACCCAGTAATCGGTCCAAAAGGAATGAAAAAATTTTAACATTTGCATTAAATAATTTTGTTTTGGTTCTTAAAACCGACCCTTAAAACTAGACCCCTATTAGCTCAGCCAATCAGAGTGCTGGATTGATGATGGACCATTAGTATGTTTATAATTCGTAATAGAATTAGAGTCCATATGTTTACATAATTATTTGGGAAAAAAAAAAAATTTAACAGGCAATTATCTTCCTGTTCACATAAATCTTTCTCAAAATGAAGAAAACGTCAGTTTGGCGCTTTTAAACTGATAATAATATTTCTTTTTTTTCTTGTAGATGATTCTGATTCAGAAACTGAGGCCAAGGATTGTTCAGGTGATTTTATGGGATCTTTTTTCTTTCTTATCTCAAGCTTGTATTGTCACTTGTGGACTTCCTAAAATTTATCAGGGATTACTTCTTTGTCAATAATGTTATCATAGAAGTTGACGTTTCCTTGGCAACGGTATTTTGAACTGCAATTTTTGATGTAAAGTTAAAGATATTATTGCACACTATAACACAGGGAACCCGGCTATATATATATTTTTGCTTCTTTTAGAAAAAATAACTTTGCTCTTTGAGGGTTTCCTGTGTTGTGATCAGTTTCCTATTACATAACCTGTAATCAGATCTGCGTGCTGTAAAAGTTAGATCGGCGCTGAAAACTGATAGCCGATTCAATAACCTTTGGTGTTTTGTTTCTTATGGGTTGCCTGTGGTGTGTAACGCACTTTCTAGTAAACACTCCTTTGAGTGTTTACTAGAGAGTGCGTTACCAACGGTTATTGATTTGAATTTAATCGGCTATCAGTTTACAGCGCAGATCTGATTACAGCTTATGTAAAAGGAAACAGATCACAAAACAGGAAACCCACAAAGAGCAAAGTTAATTTTCTAAAATAAGCAAAAAATATATAGCCGGGCTCCCTGTGACTATAATGTACTATTCGACGATACGGCGGCCATTTTGGCAGGGGGCGAATATAAATACCAATATTTTTAACTCGTGGATACGCGAAGCGTAGAAACGAGTAATTGTGAGGGGTCTGAATATGCAAATGTGTCACTCACTCACTCGCTCACTCACTAAGATGTTAGCAGATCGATAATTAAACGTTTGTCGATCGTCTTACGTCATCAGATTACGAATGTTACACGACTCTAACAAGCACAAAGCTCTTATACAATATAGATTACTTATGATATTTATATGAGGAAACGAGATGCTGATGTTCCATGTGGGATGTATTTCTAGCACTTGTAGACGCCGTGGGGGCCCACTGTGCATGCGCATACTCGCACATAGTTTTATCTTCGAATTATTCATATTAAAAGAATCAAGGAAAGATGCAAATTGAAGTAAAATTATACAATTAACGCCTGAAATAAAATTCCAATGAGTTAACCTTTTTTTCTGATGTATTTAAGTAAACAAAAACGCTTATGTACAACGTCAACATTTCGATTTTTCAGAAGACTCGTAGATTAGATCGAGCCGGATATCTAAAAAAGCTATTTTATTTAATTAGAACTCAAGAAAGAGTCTGATTTCAAGCTCTGGAGGACTTTATTCTCCATAGAGACATCTCAAAGTCACGGCGGTATTCAGCAAAAAAATCTCATAAACTCGATGGAGGGAAGTTTTACTACTGATCAGCAGTTTTGTTTACGAAGTGACTTCTTAAGAAAATAATCACTGTAGATGTACGTAGATCGTAGAAAACTTAGCAAAAGACGAAAAAAAGAACAATTCCAATGGAGTTTTGAAGGAAGTGCGGCAAGTTTTGTCATTTGAATAAGCCGTTCTGAATAAAAAGTAGATTGATCGCCACGCATTACAAACAGCCGAAGCAATGCTCAGATTGTATGTTGAAATGTGCGAAGGTCTAACGAGAATTCGCTCCAATAAATAATCATTAATTTACACACTTTGATAAAGACAAAATAAATAGCAGTTTTAAACGAATTTCTATAAGATATTTGCTCAGTTCACGGTGTAAATAAATAGTTTAATTCGAAACAAATGTAGGAGCCGTGACTCTTGAAGGTCAAGATAAGTAGTAATGTAAACAACACGCATAACGCAACGCTTTATGTTGATCTTCCAGATTGTATCATAAACGGCCGAGTATCTTGTATATTCAGTTTTGAGCTCGTAGGTCAAATGATTCCTGGAATAAAACACACAGCCCGCCTTTGAAATTGAAAACAGAGAAAGCGTTTTCAAATAGATCTTCCAATTGTACTCTATACTTGACTCAGTTGACTCAATCGAAGTCGCGAAGTCGTCTTTCGTATTTAAATTGAAGTTCAGACAATTAATTCATCACAGAATTCGCTTCCAAACTAAACAAAATAGCGAAGAACTGGGTGTTAAAAGGAAAATAAAAAGGACGATTACTCATCGTACTAGATAAATTGAGTATTTAAAATGTTAAATCGAGCGAAGTATTTGGAATCCTTTGAGAATGTCAACAAGCATAAGGAGGGCACAGGAAGACCAATCTTCGAAAAGTGCAACAAGTATCCACGAGTTCGCCAAAGGGCGTTTGATTATAGTATTGGCGTGTATTAGCATTTAATTCATCACGTAAACGGTCTCTGAAGAGACAAATTACAATGCACAACAATTAACAACTCGGACACCCGGCTCTGTTCTCCATATCGGCTTAAATTGTATATTGGAACTTATTTCTAGATAACATTAAAACCAAAGAAGGAAATGGGAAAGTCGGCGTGAGGAAGAGAAAGCAAAACCCTGTACCAGGTAAATAATATAATACATGTCTTATATTAAATGCGATTTTGACTTACAAGAATATATTTTCTTGTAACGCCGCCAATATTTGGAAGTATTGTCGTATTCATATTTTTGCAATGTAATACCACAACATTATTGGAGAATCGGGGTTAAACATCATTACACCTGTCCCTGTACCTCTTTTCTCTTAATTTTGAATTTCCTTCTCCCTCTTATGGTCTCTTCTCCATTTAAAACCTTATCCTTTTCCTAAAATGAAAATGAAAATGATTCAAATTTTTTAGTTTGAAAGAAACCTACGTATAATAAAATTACACTTCCCTATTTCAATAGACTGCAAGATGGCGAGCAAAGAAAAGAGAAACAGAACGACTGAACGAGGTATTCACAAGAGCCAAGGTCAGTGATATCGAAGAAGGCCAACTAAGATCAGTGTTTATGTTTCAGATTTGAAAAATCCCACCCCAATTCAAGGACAGGGCAAATGATTTTGAAAACATTATTTGTGAAGGGTGGACATAAAGTTACTGTACGTATCATGTGTGTACAAAGTAAATACACTGTGATACTTGTAGAATTTATACCATGATTATATTCATCTCTTTAAATTGTCCAGATTGCCCAAAATCCTCAAAACGACGCAACAGGCAACAAGGTACGTATAAATCAGGGGTGATATCTACAAAAAAATAATTTCTATATAAGCTTTTTTGATTTTTTTAGTTTATTGGTAAACATGTTAAATAAACCTAGATCTGTTTCTCTGTCGTTGTCTCTCTCAGGGTTGAGTGACTCATCCGCAAATGAGACTGATGAAGCTGTCGATGGTGATGATTATGACTATGATGATGATGATGATGATGACTACGATGATGACGATAATACAAGTATTCAAAAAGGTAAGATTTTCTTTTAACTATTGCTACTGCGACTGTCAAGTTACTACACCTTTTGCTGTGCATTAGAATGGTTTTCATAAACCCGTGAAACACACTTTATCTGCTACTGCTACTGCTACCGCTACTGCTACTGGTGACGATGACTGGCATATTTCTTTCAACTCCAGGTAAAGGAAACCGCCAAAAAAAAAAACCATGTTTCATGGACGAAGGAGGAGAAAGCTGCCGTCATGAAACACCTTGACAAGTTTCTGAAGATAGACCGCCTCCCTGGGAAAGAGGACTGCCTCAAGTGCATTTCGAAAAGCCGTGGCGTCTTAGCTCATCGGGACTGGTCTGCAGTTAAGTACTGCCTGTACAATATTAGAAACAGAGCTAAAAGAAAAATAGGAAAAAGTAGCAAGTCATAATTATAACATAGTTCATAGAGGGGACGGCAAACTTCAAAGAGCCATGTTATTGTTGTGGTTTATGAGCGGTGACGTGGTGCACACAAACTCTGTCTTGCTATAGAAAAGACTCTACATGCAAAGCATTTGTATGGTTGATTGAGATTATTCTGATAATTTTGAATTAAAATCAATGTTTTCAAACCATATCATGTTTATTTCATAGTCATGAAGATGGCGAAAAAGATGAAAAATCATTGCGATGCCTAGTCGGTCAGGAGGACAAAAAACTCAAGAAACTAATTGATTAAACTAGATAACTAAAAGTAACAACAAAAAAAGATTCGAAATTTAAAACAATGGGCTTCAAAAACATAAAAATAAATATTTCAGTAATACGTGCCCAATGCTCAGGCCGGGTCTTCTTTTCTGGTCCTCCCCTCTATTAAATATGGTCATAATCTTGCCCCGTCGAATCTAATTGCCGTTGGCTTTCAATTATACTGTTTTCCATGAAACTAGTCTAAGAATGTATACCAAATTTAGCACTAAGCATGAGAGCTGATGCCCTTTTTTAGTGGATTCAATAAAATAAGTAATTTGTTTACTACTTGTTTAGGTCTATTGTACCCCTCTATTGCGTTAACGAATTAAACGACGCAACACCAGTAAACATTTGTTTTGTGATTGAATACACCTTATTCCAAAATGGCGGAAAATACATTATTCCTTGGTCAATTTTCAGAAAATGTTTATTTGACCAATTTAAAGCCTAATCATGAATCTTTCTATATATATATATATATATATATATATATATACTGGATTGCAGAAACGTTGTAGTATATATTTATACATTTATACAAATATCTAATGTACGAAAGCCGAGAAGGGACTTCAGACTTCAGAGATAATAATTTCAGAGATAATGATTTCAGAGATAATAATTTCAGAGATAATAATTTAAGAGATAATAATTTAAGAGATAATAATTTCAGAGATAATAATTTCAGAGATAATAATTTCAGAGATAATAATTTCGGAGATAACGATTTCAGAGATAATGATTTCAGAGATAATGATTTCGGAGATAACGATTTCAGAGATAACGATTTCAGAGATAATAATTTCAGAGATAATAATTTCAGAGATAATAATTTCAGAGATAATAATATCAGAGATAACTATTCAGAGATAATAATTTCAGAGATAATAATTTCAGAGATAACGATTTCAGAGATAATAATTTCAGAGATAACGATTTCAGAGATAACAATTTCAGAGATAATTTCGGAGATAATGATTTCAGAGATAATAATTTCAGATATGATAATTTCAGAGATAACGATTTCAGAGATAATAATTTCAGAGATAATAATTTCAGAGATAATAATTTCAGAGATAACGATTTCAGAGATGATAATTTCAGAGATAATAATTTCAGAGATAAAACTTATTATTATATAATTACCAATGAAATATCTATTTTTCTCTATTTCTACGCTCACTCGTGAGAGATCTTTTCAACACTCGAAGATAAAATTCGTATTTCTGCGCGCCCATGTAATATTCTCTATTTATGCAATTGCACTGATCAAGTCTTTGCTTCGTCTCCTTTAGATCGATTCGTATGCATTACGAGCTCCGTTATAGCCCCTGTTCGGGGTCATAAAGTCATAACTTGAAACCTTTTTCTTCGAGTCAGTTAAAATTTTATTTCTTTAACTTGTTCGCTTTCACGCTTCTTGGTAACCATAGTTAACTGAGTTAACAAAGTTACTATGTTGGTAACCAACTAACTTGTATAAAGGGAATAAATTATTTGAATCTCTCGGGACATTTATTAAACATCTCGTCCTTGCTTTGTTCTTAATATTTCACTTTGAACTTTTTTAATCCCTTGTTCACGAGCTTGTTCAGCCCCTATGTTTTGGTAAGCAAAAACCATTCAATGAATTTTAATTATATCATATGGGCTATATTATCGAGTATCCACTGGCATTCACTCTAAACGAGTATAGTAAAGTATGATCTAAATGCAGAACACCCGATAATATAGCTCCTTCCCAAAACATAGGGTTATAACGGAGTTCGTAATGCATACATCGATCTAATGGAGACGAAGCAAAGATTTGATGTCATTGCATAACAAGTTTTACATTATTATCTCTGAAATTATTATCTCTGAAATTATTACCTCTGAAATTATTACCTCTGAAATTATTACCTCTGAAATTATTACCTCTGAAATTATTACCTCTGAAATTATTACCTCTGAAATTATTACCTCTGAAATTATTACCTCTGAAATTATTACCTCTGAAATTATTACCTCTGAGATTATTACCTCTGAAATTATTACCTCTGAAATTATTACCTCTGAAATTATTACCTCTGAAATTATTACCTCTGAAATTATTATCTCTGAAGTCTGAAGTCCCTTCTCGGTTTTCGTACATTAGATATTTTTATAAATGTATAAATGCATACTACTAATTTCTTGATTATCGGTATATACATACATCGGGTACATCATGGGAACGTTTCAACTGATCCCACACTGTGAGGTTGAACTGACGCGCAACCAAAGTTCTTTACATATGTACATCTCATACATTCTGGCTTCAGTGAACTTGAACCCCGACTTGAACCAGTGCGGGATCGGGTGAAACGTTCCCATTCTGTAGAATCATTATATAATAAAAGTTCAAAAGTAATTATGATATTAGGGTTCACCTAGGGGCACCTCCTGGATCTCCCCCTGACCGTTCTTTATGATACTACATAAACTACCACAATATTCTCCAAGAATTGTGGAATGGTAGTGATAAAGACTTGATAATGCTGAGAATGTGATTTTTAGGGATATCGAGTTCTGAGAAACATATTCATTAGCCTTCATAAACTCATGATTAGGAGGGCAGTTGTGCCCGGCTAGAAGAAATAGAGACATTAATAAAGTTATTATTATTATTATTATTGTTATTATTATTATTATTATAATTATAAATTATTACAAATTTGGCTTAAATATCTGTCCTCCCTCTGTTAAATTTACTCAATGCCAAACCGTCCTCCGTAAAGCTCTCAAGTCATCCCCGAATGCAGACATCAAAGATCTCTGGTCCTCCACTAGTTCGCACACAAATGTCCAATACGATGTCTTCAAAACAACTAAAGACGTGATCAAAAATTTCCATGCCGATCAAGAACATAAACTATGTCCCAATCTGGTTTCACAAGGCTTCTTCTTCAAACAAGTAAATGATTCCTTGCCAAAACTAAACAGTATCTGGTCATCTGTGCAGTCTAAATTACCTAAAACTATCTATAACTTCACGATTCGTTATATAAACAACACCCTTCCAACAAGAAAAAACCTTGCAAAACTAAACACAATGGAGAGTGACATTTGAAAGTTGGTGGTTGTGAAGCCTCTGATCTGCAACCATGGCAGCTCAAGACCCGACAGTGGTTTTACTCTATAACCGCCTTAGGCAGGAAACTATCCATCACCTGTGTGATTATATCACAAGTGAAAGAGGCACTCTGGCTGACCTCAAAGATTGCTTTCGTGGATTGCTACCTGAAGAAGGACTAAGTAAAGTCAGAAATGTAAAAAAACTTGTAGAAACTTTGGAAGAACGAAATGTTATAGGACCTAAGGATGTGAAGTTATTAAAGATATTGGCTGAGCAGCTTCAACTACCAGAACTGAAGCAAAAAGTTGAGAAATTTGATCCGGATTGTTCAGGTAATGTCACGAGAAGTTTAGCAACCATGGAAATTCAAGACTCGACAAAGCGTTTCTTGTATGACAATCTTAAGGTAGAAACTATCCATCAACTTGATGTTTATATCAAAGATGGAAATCGCACTCTAGCTGAGCTCAAAGATCGTTTTCATACATATCTCTCTGAACTCACTGAAAACGAACTAGAAGAAATCGATAATGTAAAAAAGTTTGTAGAAGCATTGGACAAACAAGGTGTTATCGGAGCAAACGATGTGAAGTTATTAAAAGTGTTAGCTATGAAGATTGGATTAGATGAGCTGAAGCAAAAAGTTGAGGAATACGAAGCGGATTGTGCAGGTAATGTAAGGAGAAGTCAAGAACCATATTAAGCTACAATCCAGTTATCTTATTCATAGAATTTGCTTATCGAACACCTTTTAACCTATATATTTTTATAAGCTAGGATATTCAACTTCAGAAGGGTATTCTTGTTGACAAGATACTGTATTCTCAATATCAATTATTAAATTACCTTGTCCACTAAATTGCTTCAGATTGTCGTGCGTCTTAACCATATTAGGGATGTGATAGGCCGCCATGTGCATATAGCAAGTAACACGCTCAGTTTTGTATCCAACCCTTTTATGTCCTAATGATGTAAAATCATCTATTCACTGTTTAATCTGAATTTTGTACAAAAGAAAAAAAAATGCTGAGTGTATAGATGGGATTTGATCATTTTCTCTGGCATTTGTAATATATAAATGTAAGCAGCATTTAACAATATTTACCTGAGCACGGTATTGATCAATATTGTAAGGTTTGAGAGATGAAATGAAGCCAAAGTACATGTCAGCAAATTTCTACAAAACAAAACAAAAAATAAAGAAGTAAATGACATTGTTTCTTGGCAATAACAAATTAACAAAAAATACACACCTTCCACAAATCTGCCACTGCCTGAGCAGTGTCTGGCTGAATAGCTTCACCAAGCTTTTGGGGGAGCTCATTGAGTAGTTTCTTTCTGTCGTCTCCCATTAGACTAGTCCAGTCCATGGTCCCACTACCCCTCCCATCTGCATTGTTCTTTTCCCACACAGAAAAGGAGACTCCACAACTGCATATGGTCTCTACAAGTTTCTTTAGGTGGGTTCCTAAGTTTTTCCCTCAGTTTCTAAATTGATCTTTTTCATCCCACTGTAATGCATCCTCGATCAGATTGCCAATCAGGATGTCAGACACTCTGAGCATAAGATGGAGCTCATCTGGGATGATTTTGTTTAGAGCTATCGACAGGAGAGGTTTAGAGGTGCAGCAGAAGTCTCCAGTCTCTGCCATTTTTTTAAGTTCATCTAGCGTTCGCTGCATAGTACCACTGTCGTAGTAGTTGTCAGGTTTGGTCATATCACCTCTAGCATTATGAAAAGTAAAATAAAATGACATTTGTGTAGGGTAGGGAAGTTTCATGTGACTGTTTGTATGTGATTTACTGTTATTGGTTTAAAAAATAAAGGAAATGCAATTGTGGATGCATTAGCTACCTCTCATTCTTGTGAACCTTGCACCATATGCATGCATAAATTGAATTAGCAGCACTGAGACCCATGACAAGCAGTAAAAACTAAAAAAAGGAATATTATTAATACTATTTTATTTTTGTCAATAAAGAAAAACTGCATGCTCACTTACCTTGTAATCACCACCAAGAAAGAAATCCACCTCTACCTTTGAACCATCCACCATAATGTATCCATTTTCCTTTTTACCAAGTTTATTTCATTGAATACATCTCTAAAGCTATTCTCCAATGTTCCCCTGGATTCAGACCCATTAACTACAGCAATTGTATGTGTTCCTAACAGCAAATTGTTTAAATAAACTTTGTTTGGTTATGAAATATCACTTAAACAATATAGAAGCTTATACATTTACTTTTCTTATCACTAAATTATATATGATTCATATGTATGTTTTTTATAGATTGTAATATAATGCTAATCAATCCTAACCCATAGACGAACTGTACACATGTTATAAGGTACCTAGATAACTCATTCAATGATATAACCTTGAATTACAATTAAAAAACATAAACATTCAGAACTTTAATTTAACATACGAATTTACGAAGATATTATTACTTGAAATTGAAAGTACAATTATTAAACACACAGTTGGTTATTGTAGATGATACATTTGAAGTTACGGTTTCATTTGGTAAAGTAATGCTGCTTAACAAATCATCAGAAATATCAAAATCAGGCATTAAGCTTAAACTCTCATCTTTGTCTTGGTTAGATGAAGTAATAGTTGCATTTGGAAGAGTCATGTTACTTAGGAATGCATCCGAAATCTCCAAATCGACTATATCGGATATTAAACTTAAATCTTCAATTGTCGTATCTGTTACAGGCTGTATATCTTTCGGAGGACCTAAAATTTTGCTAACATGCACTTCCTGCTGTACACTTGCCTTTTCATATGTAAACAATGCGCTAGAGCGATGACCAGTGCGCTCCCTAATCAATTTCTCATCAACCGCTTCTTGGAATAGTCGAGTTGCACAGGTAACCCTTAAGCTGTGAGAAGTTTTTTTCGGCAAACCTGCTTCACCGCAAACATTTCCGGTAAAATCTTATTTAAAGTATTTATTCCCAAAGGTACATTTAGGTAACTAAATACTGCCGAATCTGGATTGTTCGAAATAGAATGCATCCAAGTTCTTGTCTAAGTTTCTAATATTCTCTAGGTATTTGGAATAGCAACTAAGTAGACATAGAAAATGTTTCTTATTATCTTCGCAGCAAACATGCTTTACAACACGTGCTTTATATTTTAGGTCTTTTAGACCACCGTGGTATGTTTTGGATACTGATTCTTCATAGCTCCATCCTCCGAAGACTGTCTCATCATTTCTGCATCGAGTGCGCGTCGAAATATACTCAGTCTAGAGTTAAAATCAAGAAAACGAACATTTTTACATGTCATGATAACTGATCATGAATAGTGCACATGTACCAATATGTAGTGAAACCAAGTGTAAAAATGTGTTACCTTCTGTCCTCTATATTTAACAATCGTACCGCTTCAGCTCCATTACCCTCGTCCAAATGACGTTGGAGACCACATATGATGCTGTACAAAGATCTCGGGGGGTATCTCTGTCCATCCTCTTTGCAAATTTCTTGTACAAATTTTGTTAGCCAGAAATTCAATGAATCCGCCGTCATGTTTACAATATTAGTTTCGAGACTTTGGATTTTCTCGACGTCGGCTATGAATCCAATCTCTTCCAAAACGGGATTTTCATTTGACCTTGCTGTTTGCCAAGAGACAAAAATTTTGAATGACCATTTCGTTACGTAACGTGTCGACCTAGGTACAGATTTCTGTAAAAAGGATTGTTCTTCTGAAGCAGTTTTTGATTTCCGAAACACCCGCTTTGGAGGCATTTTCAGTTTTTTCAAGTAGGAAGAGTGTTGACAAAATTGATGCTAACGCAATAAGTTCCAGCCAAAAATATGTTGATCTTTCTAAGCCGTGATTTCTAAGCCGTTCAAAGTTCGTTAATTGTTCACGCGTTTATGAAGCAGTTCAATAAGCTCGCAGATCGTGTTTTATCAGGTCTAAAAACACTCGGCTACGCCTCGTGTTTTTAAATCCTGATAATACACCTCTGCTCGTTTATTTAAAGCTCAGAAGTTCACGACCAGCAATAAAAAGTTTTTTCTATCTGAGAGAGAGAGAGAAAATAGAGAAAGAAAGCCTTTTTTCTTTGTTTTTTTTTTTGTTTTCAAATTATTTTTCTTTGTTTCTTCGTTTCTTTCTCTCTTTCGTTCTTTCTCTTAAACTTTTCTCTTCATAAACTTTTTTAGCTGTCTAAATTGTATTCTTATTTAACTCGACATTCTTGTAAAGCAATTTTTATATTGATAGAATTTTTTTTCGAGTATAAATAAAGTATCACTCACTCACTCACTCACTCACTCACTCTCTCTTCTTACCTTCTTTCTTCTTCTCTTTCTTTCTCCTCTCTTTCTCTCATTCTCTCTCTACTTTCCTTTCTTTCTCTCTTTCCCTCTTTACGCCAATTCATATAGCTAATGACAAAGATGATTTGAATAATTACCGTCCCATTTCGGTCTTACCTACTATTGCTAAGATTTTCGAGAGAATGGTTTTTAACCAGTTATATGAGTATCTAAACTCAAATAATTTACTTTCTCAAAAGCAGTCGGGATTTAGACCGCTTCATTCGACTACTACTGCACTCCTAGAAGCCACAACGGAGTGGCTTACCAATATGGATGAATGTAAATTGAACTGTGTCACTTTCCTAGATTTTAAAAAAGCTTTTGACACAGTAAATCACTCTATACTTCTCCAAAAATTATACTATTATGGGATTGCAGAAAAGTCGATAAAGTGGTTCAAATCTTACCTCACAGATCGTAGTCAGAGATGCTACATAAACCATACCTTATCTAGCTCTAGAACACTCGATTGCGGCATCCCTCAAGGCTCAATCCTTGGGCCATTATTATTTATTATTTACATAAACGATCTGCCAAATAGTGTCAAATTTTCAAATGCTAGAATGTATGCTGATGACACAAGTCTCACCACTTGTGGCACATCACAAAAGACTCTATTTGACGAGGTGAACGCTGATATTTCCAATATTCATAACTGGTTGAAAGCTAACAAACTTAGCTTAAATTCAGCTAAAACAGAGCATATGTTTATTGCTTCTGACGATAAATTGAAAAAAATTACCTCCGAACCACACATATATTTAAATAGCAAACCAATTACTAGAGTCTCTACAGCAAAAACTCTGGGTGTTGTGATTGACGAACGGGTGTCTTGGGCTGCTCATATTGATTACATTTGTAAAAAAATATCTTCTGGATTGAGTGGCATAAGACGAGTCCGCGATTACATCCCCTTGGAGACAGCTATTACCATATATGAGGCTCTCGTTTTACCTTGGTCTGACTATTGTGACGTGGTATGGGATAATTTACCAGTAACGTCTGCTGAAAGATTGCAAAAAATGCAAAATAGAGCTGCAAGAATAATAACAAAAAGCAGCTACGATGTCAGAGCTAGTGATATTTTAACTTCTTTAGGCTGGAAAAGCTTACAAAGAAGAAGAAAGGAGCATAAAGCAATAATGATGTTTAAGACTTTAAACGCACTTGCACCAACATCTGTAAGGGAAATCTTTTATTTTCAAGAAAATACCTACGATCTTCGTGGTAGAGAGAAGTGCTTAAAGTTACCGAAACCCAGCACTGAGTTTTTAAAAAGAGCTCTCTCTTATGATGGTGCAAAAGTGTGGAACTCGTTACCCCAAAGTGTCAGACTGTCCAATAATTTAAAATCTTTTAAGAGGAATCTTTCGTCTGTTGGTCCTTAACACTTTAATTACTATAATATTTTTGGGGGGTAGATGAGAATTTATTTCATAATTCTGTCTATATATTCTTAACGTTATTATTAATTTTTGATATATATTACCTATCAACTCGGTTTTCATGAAAACCAATTTGTACATTGATGAAATTTCCCGAGATTAAATAAAAGACATCTCTCTCTCTCTCTCTCTCTCTTCTTTCCGTCTTTCTTTCTCTCTTTCTTTCTCTCTTGGTTTCTTTCTGTCTTCATGAATTATTTTGTTTGTTTTTCTTTCTGTCTGTCTGTCTGTCTTTCCTTCTTTCATGAACAGTTAATTTGCTTTCTACAAGAAACTACAACTCCAAAAAAGCCTAAAAAATCAGGTGTTAAATATAAAGTTTTGTTGTCTCTTACACAACGTCCCCACAACGAATTCCCTATGTCCCCACAAGTTGTGTTAAAAATGTCCCCACGATTTTATCGTAACTGTATAGTTGCCAATATCGTATGTATAGAATACAGAGTAGAAGACAAACATAACCCCCCAATTCTTTTTCTTGAATTCCATCTGGAAAGGGAAGTCCCCATAAATCCGTTCGGAACCATAGTCCCCAAAAGTTGGCATCGGTACGTATGTGTGTGTGTAAGTGTGTATAATTTTGTGTGTATGTGTGTGTAAGCGTGTGTAAGTGTGTATAATTTTGTGTGTGTGTGTGTAAGCGTGTGTAAGTGTGTATAATTTTGTGTGTATGTGTGTGTAAGTGTGTGTAAGTGTAAGTAGGTGAGTGTAAGTGCATGAGTATGTATGTCTCTGTGTGTGTAAGAGTGTGTAACTGTGTGTAAGTATGTGTAAGAGTGTGTAAGTGGGTGTTTGTGTGTGTAAGTGTGCATAATTTTGTGTGTAAGTTTGTGTAAGTGTGTGTAATTTTGTGTGTATGTGTGTGTAAGTGTGTGTAAGTGTGATTAAGTGTGTGTAAGTATGTGTAAGTGTGTGTGTGTGTAAGTGTGAGTGTTTGTATGTGTAAGTGTGTTTAAGTGTGTGTAAGTGTGTATAATTTTGTGTGTAAGTGTGTGTAATTTTGTGTAAGTGCGTGAAAGTGTGTGTAAGTGAAAGTAGGTGTGTGTAAGTGCGTGTGTATATGTGTGTATAATGTTTTGTGTATGTGTGTGTAAGCGTGTTTAAGTGTGTATAAGTTTGTGTGTAAGTGAGTGTAAGCGTGTGTAAGTGTTTATAATTTTGTGTATGTGTGTGTAAGTATGTGTAAGAGTGTGTAAGTATAAGTAGGTGAGTGTAAGTGCATGAGTATGTATGTGTCTATGTGTGTAAGAGTGTGTAACTGTGTACAAGTATGTGTAAGGTTGTGTACGTGGGTGTTTGTGTGTGTAAGTGTGTGTATGTGTTTGTAAGTGTGTGTAAGTGTTGGTAAGTGTGTATAATTTTGTGTGTAAGTGTGTGTAGTGTGTGTAAGTGTGTAAAATTTTGTGTGTAAGTGTGTGTAAGTGTGTGTTGTTTGTGTAAGTGTGTATAATTGTGTGTGTATGTGAATGTAAGTGTGTTTAAGTGTGAGTGTTTGTATGTGTAAGTGTGTGTAAGTGTGTGTAAATGTGTGTGTGTTTGTGTGTGTAAGTGAGTGTTTGTGTGTGTAAGTGTGTGTAAGTGTGTGTAAATGTGTATAATTTTGTGTGTATGTGTGTGTAAGTGCGTGTATGTGTGTGTAAGTGTGTATAATTTTTTGTGTATGTGTGTGTAAGCGTGTGTAAGTGTGTATAATTTTGTGTGTGTGTGTGTGTATGTGTGTGTAAGTGTGTGTAAGTGTGTGTATTGTAAGTAGGTGTGTGTTCCATGCCCTATCGAAGCATTTTCCTTGATTGTGTTCATGCTGAAAGATAATATTATGCCTCTTCATTCACAACAGGGATGGATTGGCTTCTGTGGAAGATGTCAATGAGTTTTCAAAACTTGGTAAGAAAGCAGAAAAGTAAGTTAGCTTCAAAGGTTATGTAACCCCGGCGCCAAAAAGATATTGACCGTGACCTTATGCTTCCCTGTGTACAAATTCGTCGTCAAGTAATTTGAAGTTTATTTTATTTGTAGAACCGAGAAATCCTTGCAACTTATAGAAAAGGCCCATGGAATTCGGAGACGTTGGTCTTTGGAGAGTCCTACCTTCCTACACAGCAAGCAGCAGTTGAATGCGAAAAGAAAAACCGAGTGTTTGCTACAGATGCACACTGTCGCAGCAGAGAGATCATTTCTTTTGGAATTGAAAAGGAAATATGCAGGTATAAATAACTGTTCCGATACTTATTTCTTTTTTGTATGTCTTGATCTTAAATGCATTGTCATTTTTCGTAATCTCAGATGGACAAGCAGTTGCAAAAAAAATTAACAAAACCATAAATCAAGCTACGGTTTCATTAAATAAGCTGCTGGGAAAATGTAACGCTCTAACGTGTGAAGGCGCAACAAACATTGTCTTTGAGGAAGCCAAAAACCCTGCAGCTCCTATTTACATGGCGGTTTCCTGCCAGCCCCAAGGTCCGCCCACGGTGCCAGTTGCCTTGCGGCGCAAATTGATCGTGTGGAGGAGTTGGCTCTTTTGGAAGCGGAGGTGGACAGGTTGAAAAACCTCTTTCTCAGCCAAATCAAGGTAGTGGATGAAGTATTGGCCAATGTAAGGGACAGGGGAGTTTGCAGTCAACTCACGAGGAAGAAGATACTCTTGTCCCAAGCCCTACATCAGTTCAAGACCACATTGTCTCAATTGTTTCCTGAAACAGATTTCAGCGACTGTCCTTACTACCAACCCTTTGAGCTGTCAACCGATCAAACCTGCATTTATCCAACAAGCACTGTATCAGATGACAGTCCTACTTTCTTATCAATATATGGGGGTGATGATGGTGGCGATGACGGTGAAGGTGTTGATGTTGATTATGATAACGATGATGATAATTATGATAGTTATGATGATGTTGGTGTTAGTGGCGATGATTATGATCAAGAGGAATTGAAGATCGTATTAAGTTCGATTCTTGATACAGTCCTCGAACAGAAGATGCCCACCATCTTCGACAAGAAGTTGGATGCGAAATTAAAACCTCTCGTTGATTCTATGGGATTCATAAGTAACAAATACGATGAATTTAACAAAGTGATATCCAAATTAGAGGATCAGCAAGAGAAACTTGTACGTGAAAATCAATTTCTGAAGGAGCAAACAGCTTCTCTGCGAAATGAGCTCAACGAAGCCAAAGCAGAATTGGATGAGCAAGAACAGTACTCTCGCCGTGAATGCCTAGAAATTAGAGTCATACCTTCTATAATTAGTGAAGACACGGATGATATAGTGAAGTCAGTTGGCAAACTTATTCATGTCCCAATCAAGGATGCTGATATCTCGATCAGTCATAGATTACCAATTCCATCTAATCCGAGTGGACTTCGTGCTACTCCTGCCATCATCGTCAAGTTCACAAACAGAAGGGTGCGAGATAAGTTCTTTCGATACAAAAAGCAGCTAAAATGCTACAATATAAGTGATATTGGCCTTGGTAGATACGGTGACAATAAGATCTATATACAAGAAAGTTTGACGGCTAAAAGAAAGAAACTATATTAACAGACTTTGGACACGCGAAAGAAGCTACGTTACAAGTTCATTTGGACGAACTATGGCTCGATTTATCTGAGAAGAAAACAGTCAAGCTCGGCCGTAAAGATCACCTCATCTAGAGATCTTGAAAAACTGGAATCTCAAGAAATGGCAAGGCAATATACACCTGATAATGATACTGATGATGACAGCTCTTAAATGCAAGATGTAGGTAGGACTGTTTGCAGTGCTTGCAAAATCTTTATTAAGAGAAATGGTCGAAAATTAAAATGTTTTGTTTGTAATCAAAGTAGTCATTTAAAGTGCACCGACCTTTCTTAGAGATTATAAATATTATACCTCTAAGGATATTGATTGGCTTTGCCATCATTGCAGCCTTTCAATTTTCCCGTTCTACTCAATCGATAATGAGGATCTACTTAAGCTTTCGTTTAATTCAAATACTATTTGTTTATGCTCTAATAATTTAGCTAATTTAAGTTTACAAGAATTACCTTTGTTTCGAACTCTTTCAGAAATCAATGGAATTCCTTTTCTTTCTAATATTGATCCTGATCTTAATCTACCTTCTAAAGTTAATTTTGATTACTTAAATTGTCATGACTTTCATAGCTCATCTGAAATACAGACCTCTTGCAAAAAATCTTCTCGATTCTAAACTGTAATATTAGAAGTTTTCAAGCTAACTTTGACAATCTTTATCAAATGCTGAATGAAATGAAATATAATTTTAGTATTATAAGCTTGTCAGAGACTTGGCTCAATAATTCTAACAGCCACCTAATAAATACTGCATTACCTGGCTATGTATTCATTTCTCAGCCATCTACACAGAGAGCTGGTGGAGTCTGCTTCTATGTAAGAAATGATTTGCAATTTCAGATACGATATGATCTTAGTTCTTGCTCAGATGAGAGTGAGATACTATGGGTAGAGTTTGAAAGTCAGTTAAATAATATCTTGTGTGGTATTATATATAGACATCCAAATTCTAATCTGTAATCATTTTTGACAAATCTATTCTCAATAATTGACAAGATTCATAAAGAAAAGAAATTATGTGTTATGGCTGGTGACTTCAATATAGATTTATTAAACTATGAAAACCATTAGCTGTATGTTGCTCTGATGTCATTGCTGATTGCAAGAAACGTAGAAGACGATTGGAGCGCAAGTGGAGACGGACTAGGCTTCCTTGTGATCGAGCTAACTATGAGAAACAGTGTGCTGAGTATAGTGATTTGATCTACAGAACTAAGAAGGACTATTTCAGCACAGTCATCTCTGAGAATATCCATAACCAGAAGGTTCTGTTCCAAACAGTCAACCATCTTCTTAGTGGTGGCATTAATGATACTGAGTACCCTACTTGTTCCGATGACAAGACGCTGGCTGAAATGTTCATTAACTTTTTTACATCTAAAATTAATGGCATTTTGTCTGATTTACGAAGATCTGGTTTATCTGACTCTTTGGAATTGAACTCGCAGTGCAACAGTACCTTCTACAATTTTGACCTTGTCACCAGTGATGAAATTTATAAACTGATCAAGTCTTCTGTGAAATCTTGCAGTTTGGATCCTGTTCCTTCATTTGTGTTTGGAAATGTAGTGACATTCTTTTCGTCCTGTGTCGAACTTGAAATTCACCTCTAAGTTGATGGAGAAGGTCGTCGCTGTGCAACGTAATCAATATCTGAATGGCAATTGTCTTTTAGAAGAATTCCAATCTGCCTACAAGGTCGCTCACAGCACAGAAACGGCGCTCTTGAAAATCCAAAGTGACATCCTTATGTCCATTGATAATGGCAAAGCAGTGGTTTTGGTGTTCTTGGATATGTCGGCCGCGTTTGATGCAGTGAATCATAAGATCTTACTGTCAAGACTGTCTGAGAATTTTTGAATAAAAGGAATAATATTGAAGTGGTTCAATATATATCTGACAAATAGGAAACAGTTTGTCGCAATCAATAACGCTGTCTCTTCTGTTTGGGATCTAAATGTTGGAGTGCCTCAAGGATCAGTGCTTGGTCCGGTTCTGTATGTTTTGTATACGTCCCCGGTAGCTGACATCATCAGGAGCTATGGGCTGAGTTATCATTCCTTTGCGGATGATTCCCAACTTTACATTGCCTTCAGTCATAAGTCGCATCAACAGCTTTTGGACGCAAAGGAATGCATTGAGAAGTGTGTTGCAGATATTCAAAGGTGGATGCAAGCAAATGATCTGAAGTTGAATCGGGATAAAACTGAAATTATGCTAATTCACTCTAAATTTAAAGCCTACATTGACCCACCGATCATTCAAATTGGTGATGATGTGATTGATGTTTCCTCAACTGCCACAAACCTTGGTTTTAAATTTGATAAGTTCCTGTGTAGCCATGAACAAATCAAGCAAGTCTGTAAGTCCTCATTCTACTTCATCCGGAACATTGCTAGAATTAGAAAGTTTCTTACTGATTCTTCTACAGAGAGTGTGATTCATGCATTTATTACCTCCAAGTTGGACTATTGTAACTCACTCTACTATGGTCTCCCGAAATATCTTTTGAAAAGGCTTCAGTATATTCAGAACTGTGCAGCTAGATTAGTAGTTCAAGCGAGTAAATTTGATCATGTCACTCCAGTTTTGATAAAATTGCACTGGCTTCCTATCCGTTTCCGAAATATATTCAAAATATTGCTCATTGTGTACAAGTGCTTGCATGATATGGCTCCCCCATACCTGGATGATGCTATAAAATCGAGGGGAATTGCGCACTCTCAGATCTACAACCATGGAGTATCTAGAAGAACAAAGATCTCGTCTGGTGACCTATGGTGACAGATCTTTTTACGTTGCTGGCCCTAAACTGTGGAATGACCTCCCACTTCAAATTAGGAAAAGTTCTTCAATCCAATTATTTAAAAATGAACTGAAAACTCATTTGTTCAAGAACTTTGTCTCCTTCGGTTCAAAGTGAACATCAATGAACTATGACATTTCATTAATATTGTAACATACGTCTGGTATTTATTTTATTTCTTATTGTGAAGCGCCATGAATTTTGATATGTGCGCTATATAGGTTCCATTATTATTATTATTATTATTCTACTGAAGAATTCATTAATACTCTGAACTCATATTTCTTTGAACCCCATATTTTAAAACCTACTAGAGTAACAAATTATTCTACTACTTTGATAGATAACATTTTTCTCAATTCAATTGACTTTCAAACATTTAGTGGCAATATATGATATGATTTAACAGATCACTTGCCAAACTTCCTAATTATTAACAGCTTATATTAGATGCTTTATCTTCACATGAAAAAATATATAAGCGTGATTTTTCTAATTATAATGCAGAGTCCTTGATCACTGAATTTAATTCTATTGATTGGACTGCTTTATTTTATAGGTGACCAAATGTGACGCACATGTTTGGTCAGTTTTATTCCAGAGTTTCTATTATTAATAGGCATGTACCCTTGAAGCCTTTGTCTAGGAAACAATCTAAATTTTACCATAAGCCTTGGATCACAGCTGGATTAAAAGTTTCTATCTGTAACAAAAACAGACTTTATCGGCATTTTCTCAAGAAAAGAAGTAATTATGCCCATTGTAAATATAAACATTATAGAAATAAATTAAATCGTTTAATTAAACTTAGTAAAAGTAACTATTACAAGCAATATTTCTCCTCCAATAAATCAAATACTAAAGAAATATGGAGAGGGATAAAACAAATAATTTAATGATTAAACGAGACTTACCTGTAAGTCGATGTTTGATTGGAATTCTATCACGGCATCAGTCAGGAACGAAGGAGTCACATGAGAAGCACGCGCGAGCTTATTGAATCATTCTTGACAGCGAGCAAGCCCAGGAGAATGAAGATGACAGGAACGAAGAAGACATGGGAAGGGGGGGGGGGGGGGGGGAACTGGAGTATCCAGAACAACCATGTACAACGGTAGGGCATGTGACTCCTTCGTTCCTGACTGATGCCGTGATAGAATTCCAATCAAACATCGACTTACATGTAAGTCTCGTTTAATCATTAAATTCTATCACGTCATCAGTCTACGTCACTACAGAGACACATGAGATTTGAAAGTCCTGGGCGCGCGAGGACAAACCAACGAGTGCACAAGGTGCAAATAGGCCTCGCAAATGGTTTATTATGTACATAATGTATTGCGAGTTGTCACCAAAATCTTTACTTATTGGTTTGTCATAGTATTTTGCGAAGGTTAGGCTGTTTGACCAGCCTCCTGCCTTGAGTATATCTGCTAAGGGTAGACCAGACAACTTACAGTAGGAGGTGGAGGCTGATCTACCACTGTTCTCGGAGAATTGTGATGTATCAATCTCAGCGTCTTTGAGTACTGATTTTACCCATTTCCCTATTGTGGAACTTGTTACTGGTTTATGTGGTTTAGCGAAGCTGATGAGTAGTTTATTATCTGCTCTTAATCTTGAAGTGAGTTCTAGATATTGAGTGATATGTCCTACCACACACAAGTTTGGGTTAGGTTTGTATTCTCGTAGTTCTATAGGGTCAAGGTGTCGACCTGGTTTTGAGGTTTTTAGAGTTTCCCTTATCGTAAAGATGTACCTATTCTGTGTCTTTTGCATGAATTCGATGTTTAATTTTGAGATGGTCTGGCAGCGTTGACCCGTTAGTAGGCATAACAGTGTTGTCAATTTGAGTGTCAACACCTTCAGCGAGAGGTCACGCAAAGGAGATAGTGTGTTCAAATAATTAAGTACGGTTCCCACATCCCAAACGTGTATACCTAGGTAATGAGGGTTTCATTTCGTAAACACCCTTTAAGAGTCGTATAACTAACGGATGAGTTCCAAATGTGACGCCTGTTGCGTCAATGACCATAGATAGTGCTGACCTAGCAGTATTGATTACGCTATATCCCAGCCCCTTCTCATAATTAATGCCGTTTTCAATGGACGCATTAGGGGGGTCTATGTCATTGTCAGCGCAATATTGTTCCCAGCGTGTTAAGTACGACTGGTACTGCTTACAGGTGAATGATCTCCACGAGGCCATTATGATTTCGCTTGCTTTTTTGCTGATAGGCCGTCGTCCTAAGGCTTTCCTGACACTTGGCAGACAAGAAGGTTCAGTTTTTTCCAAAGAGGGTGCAGAGCAGTCTTGTCGTTGGGCAGAGTGAGAAGCGTTTTCTGTGCTGTTAGCACTATCGGAGATTGAGTTGATATTTTCATCACCTGGGGATACCATGCCTGGGTTGGCCAGTCTGGTATCACTATCACCCCCTCGGCGTTTTCTTCCCGTATTTTCTTCAGCACTCTTGCTAACAAGCTGAAGGGAGGGAAAGCATAAAATTTTAATTTGACCATGAAAGCGTTAGTGCGTCTATGGCGTCCGTGGTTAGCGTGTAGTTTGGGCGTTCCCGTTTAATGACATTAAACGAGCTAATTACATTATCAACCCACCACTGTAATTCGCGCTTGGCGCGACTGGAAAGAGTCAAGTGTTTGTCAAAATTCCAGTTAGTTCCTTTTAGTGCCTTTGTTTTGTCTCGTTCCAAAGACCTAAAGTATAATGGCCCGTACATGACCCCCGGAAATGTGGCGATCATCTTGCCTATAACTCATCAATGTAAGCAACAATGACATGGCCTTTCTCGTGAAGCTTGGCTAAAACAGGTTTTAGAACTTTTGTGAACTTGCGCGGCGCACATGAAAGCCCATTAGGCAGGCATGTGTACCTATATAATTTGTTATTCCAAATGAATTTCAGGAATTTCCTGTCCGATGGTGCAATAGGCACAGAGTAGTAAGCATCTTTCAGGTCAATGGATGCCATGAAACAACTTGGTTCAATTAAATTAATAACAGTTTGTAAAGTGTCCATTTTGAAGTGAACCTTAGGAGAGGATTTGTTCAGTTGTTTAAGGTTCAAGATTAACCTATGTGTGCCGTCTTTCTTAGGCCTGGCGAATATATCAGATATGATTTCGCCATCAGTATGCCCGGTGGGCTCGATAATTGTTTTACTCAAGAATTTATCGATTTCGGCCTGTATAGCACTTCCCTCTCTCTTTGAGAAATTTAGTGGGTATAAGCGATGTTGTTCAGGTTGAGCAGTAAAATCAATTCGTAAACCCATTATGGTTGAGATAACTTCGTGGTCAGTAGTTAATTGGCGCCAGTTATGTAAGGAATGACGCAGGCCTCCTGCTTTAAAAGATATGCATCTAGCGCGCAAATAGTCGATTAAAGTTGGTGTGACCCCTAAATTTAGTGTTTGTAGTTACCTCTTTGTATAGCCGTGACAGTCCGTCCATTATTTCTCTTCGTCCTTGTTGGTTTGTGGTTTCTTGCCCTTGTGAAAACCCTGACGGTTGTCGCTATGTTGGCGCCAGTGGCGATAGTTATCAGTGCCGGTGCGGCGTTTCTGGCTATTTGAGGAGTGCTTTGTTATTCCTACGGCTTGCCCAAGGGCGAGTAGTTTCTTTAACGTCGCGAATCTGCTTCGCTAAATCATCACCAAATAGCAACTTGTGGTTTTCGCGCTCTACATCCGCTCCACAAATGTTACGGTATTCGGGTTTTAAAACTGGTCTGATTTGTTCTTGACGTAGGGTCGACAAATCAGAGAAGGCATGGCCTAATAGCGCCAAAGCGTCCACTCCGTCATTTAGTGTAGCCTTTTTGAAACTTGTCTCAGTTTGAGATATTATCCGGTCACACATGGTAAGCACTGCCGCGGTGGTACGTTGTATAGTCTGTGGTAGGTGTTGCAACCTTAGATCGTCAGATCGTTTGTAGCTATCCAGCTGCCTCCATATTTCGGTATTCAAGCGCGGGACCACCATTTCCGCGCAATTGTCCGGTGGACAGTGTCGGTCTAGTATGGCTGTTAGCTTTTCTTTCCCCACTCGTTTTCCCCATCGTTTTGCGGCCAGGTCGGCCAAGGATTGCCGAATTGGGGATCCTAGTTTGTCACAGGGCAGGGATCCTTCTCTTATAGAGGTTGTAAATTATGGAATAACCTTAGTGATCTTAGATCAATAGAAAGCTTGAATGTCTTTAAGCGCAGCGTAGTGACTCAGTTACGCTCAGGTTAGTGAATGTCGGAGACAAAACGAATATTTGAAAGAGGAGTTATTCAAGATAAGGCAGACCATGACAGCTCCAAAACGCAAGCACACGGAATTGTCAAAAGGCAGAATATTGAAAGTAGAACTTAATTAAGTCTAATACATATACATATGCTGTATTAATCTTAAAATGCATGTGACAAGTGATACAGCTGCTGCTTTGAATCTTTAACTATTATTCATTATGACCTGATTATGATGATTATTTTTTAGTAAATCCAATTGTCGATGGAGATACAGATCAAGCCAAGAATATCGAAACCGAGGCAGCTAATAGCCCTGGTGTGCCAGGTGAATACGCTGATGCCGATATTGCTCGGAAAGTAAATTTATGTAGCTTCAAGTTATAATTTCATTTTTTGTATTTCTAACTTTTTAAATGCTACTTATTTATGCTCAGTGATGGTAAATATACGATGATTGATATACTTAGTGGGTTTGTTGCTTTTTTATTTTACAGCTTGCGCCATTAGTTCCTGGAAGCAATGTTTTCCTAAGTAAGCCCCTCAAAATTGGCCACAGCCGGCAATGGCGTTCCATCACCAACGATCCTGTCATATAATCTGTTGAGTATTTTTCGAGAAGGAAACGATTAGTGTAAGTAACTACAATGGAGGGGACACAGCAGGTTATACAGCCTTAGACAAAGCCATCATAGGTAAATATGACGATATGAAAATGAGGACCGCGTAGCACTATACGAAATACATAGACTAAAAATAATGGTAAGGTGTAGTGCTTAGGAATGAGGTATTCCCAGCAAGGTCGAACATTAATGGTTCCGAATATATTTGCAAGGGTATTTCGCCCGGAATAACCTCATTCCTAACACTACAGCTCACTACGCCTTAAAACCAAACATTACCATTATTTCTAGTCTAGGTAAATATGACAGTCTTCTTTCACAGTGCTTTCTTCTTTGCACAAAATCCTATTCAGGGAATAAATCATTTATTGATTCTTTGTATTGCAAATATTCACATAATACCCGCGTTTATATTTCATAATGCCAAGGTTAAAATGCCTCAGACAAAAACTTCAATGATCAGTGCAGCAATTAATTCATATTGCACACGCATAAGGAATCAATTGAAGGTAATACTCAATATGCATGTAACTCATGAAGTAGTTAAATAATGGTTACTTAGTTAATTGCTAGTCAAGGCTCCTTCAATTGACTGTTCGAAACTGCTCCTATAATAATATTCCAATGACAATGTCCTTCCATAACAAATATATTTTATGGACATCCAATGTAAGCCATTTTCATTCGCGACAATCATGTCATGTCATTTTCCTTATTTTCAGGTCAACGAAAACAAGAATGAATAAGGCAGCAACAGTTTTTTTCCCCTTAAGATTGCACCTCGCGTTTCTTGCCACATTATAATTATATCTTAATTTTAACAAATATTTTGTTAATTAGATCTTCCCAAGGTGTATAATATTTTGGGTAAGAATCTATTATTGAGTATGAACTGCACATTTTTGTTGGAGTTAAATAAGATTTTCCTTTTTATGCTTCATGCAGACTATATAAAATACTGAACCAATTAGTTTAGCTATATCATACACCTCAAAAAGTATTATTTAAAATTAAGTTACTACTATATTGGTGTTGAGCAGCATCAGCAGTGTCTTTATTAATGAAAATAATTCATGTTTTCTTAAAGTGCCTATCAACCTTAGCCAATTGCTGTTTTTCCTAAAACTATATCTCATAATTAAAGGTTTTTCATTTAAAAAAAGTCATTTCGATATTTTGCTTTATTTAAAATCCCAATCAAAATCACCGTCTTCTTACTCAAAAACGCGCAAAAAGAGGACTGGGCACTAATAAGACCTGTGACGTCGACCCGGTATCACACATCGGCGCGTCTGTATGATTACAATGATTGTCTTTATAACTTCTCTACGCGATCTCTATTTTTCTTGCAAAAAAAACTTTCCTTTCAAATTCTTTTTAAAATGTCGAATGCAGAAACCGATTCTTCATGTAGTAATGATTCGGATGATTCTGAGACCGATTATTTACCTGAATACCTGTTGGAAGTTGAAGGTCAACAAGACGATCTTGAACAACAAGACACTTCTGCGTCGACAAGGAAAGGGCTAACAGCTGTCGATTATTGCGATGTTTTTCAACCATATACCGATGAGCCGATTGCAAGCGAGGAATGGCTTGAAGAATATAGAAGTCAGCAAGAAATTCAACAAGAATTTGAACGTAAACTGCAGAGTCGATCTGATGAAATGGAAGATGTAAAGTTGTGGTAAGTGTGCGAGTTTGATCACGAACTCACGATGTTCTCCTAATAATATTTCAGTTCGATAGCTTAGTTTTATCTCATCTCATTAGGTGCAAGTGTGGAAATTGCCAAACCGAGTATCTTCAAAATCCAAACGAATACCAGTGCTGTCTGGAAATCGAAGAATGTGTTGAATCGCTTTCTAGCGACATAGTTCGAGAAGAATGTCTTGAAATTCCAGACTGCATCACTCTTCATCCTGGTTTTGAGCAAGTTTGCCTTTCTAAATGGAGTTTAAGATTAGCAGCCGACAAATACAAGACAAAAGTTAATAGTAGATACAGTCAGACTGGATCAGAGGAAAGGTAACGTATATAATATTATAGCACAATACACTACAACTCGATTCTCTCAAAACTTGTAAAAGTTCTTATTTCAATGTCTCCAGATGAGAGATCTTAGTAGATCTTAAGTATGATCTCTTATCTAGGGACCTTGAAATGAAAAATTTTCTTAGTTTGGAGAGATTTGAGTTTTGGGGTGGCACAACATTACATTTATAAATCCGATTTACAAGCCCACTTAAGGCATACAGCATTGTCTTTATTTCGTTGTTACGTGTATACGTTTTTTGACTGGGAACACGAAGCAAAAGTTAAAATATACCATTATTTTTTCTTCCTACTTGGTTGTAAGCCCTATCAGTTATAAGCCGATATTTGGAAGGAAAAAAACACTTACGAATGAGGGCTTATTAGCTGGGATTTTTAAGTTTCCCCAAGTTATAGTTTTGAAATTTTTTTTCATCAGGTTCCTGCGTAGTATTGCATATAGGGAATTCACACGCCTTGTCCATGGTTACTTGGGTGGAAGAAGAATACCTTTGCCAGCTTATGCATATAACAAAATTCGAGAAAAATTTAATGACAATGAATACATTGGATTTGAAGTTGAGGAGAATGATGAATAAATATTACATGTCAATTATAATCATCTCTGTCATTGAGACAATATTTGTAAAAGTATACTAGGACAGAAACACTAATATGTGAAATAAATGTTGTAGCAAAAAATCAGTGCAAGTATCTCTCTTTCATTTTTATCATTTCTATTTGACACTAATTCGTAAGAACTGTATAGTACTGTATAAGGTTAGTGTTAAAAAATTGGTTTCAATATATACAAGTTTATTTCAATACAGTAAGTCATTAATAGATAGTTATCGAGCACTTGAAACATATGAGATGTATTGAATCTACCCATAATCATTGTTGGTCTCAACTTTGACTAACTTTATTGAATGATTTAAAAACTTTACTAGTTAGCATTTTTCTGATTTCTAGGGCAATCTGTTACATCTCAACCAAACCAGAACACCCACTTTCTTTACTTATTTTTGTTAGAACTTTGTGGATTTCTGCAATATTAAAAGTGATGGTAATTAATGAGACTGTTTTTCCTATGCCTTGTTGTTATATTGAACCAATGAATAAAAATGAGCTTACTTTTCTTTAAATGCCAAAGGTCAAAATAGTGTGTGATGTGTGATAGCTGTTCCCTCATGTACTTTCTGATAGACACATGCCGGTCTTTTATTATTGTGCCAATAGCAAGACCACTACCAAGGAGATAGCCCATGCAGTTCTTGAAGCCTAGGAACTCCATAGCCGTGCTGCTACCAGCAACATTTCTCTATAAAAACAAAGTGGTAAAGTGATGTTTCAAAAATTAAACATGATTATTGCCAGTATATTGGCAACAAGAGAAAGCTTTGTCTAAATTTTATGACTTGGAAGGGCAAAAATCAACCTCTAAATTCCAATTCAGTAATGGAATGAGGGGCACGAGTTTGTCAGCCACAGGCCATTAAGTGCTAAAAATCAAGGGCATTAAAACACTGTATATTGCTGATTTTGCTAATGCTACCTACCTGAACAAGTGAAAAGGCGATGATCAGAGGAATAGTACAAGAAAACACGGTGTAAGCTCCATATTTGGCACTGTGGCCCATGCTGTCATGGCGAGCGTCACCAGCAATCACAAGAGGGGTAGCAAGTGATTTCAATTTCTCCAAAACATTTTCTTGGTATGATTTCCAAAACAGATGAATTGCTGGAAATAGCTTTTCCTTAAAAGAAAAAGTAATATTGTTAATATTGTTAGTAATATTGTTATGGAATAAAATATCATGTAACAGTAAGACAAGAGTCTTACTTATTACAGTATATTTACAACGGTTTGATTTTTTATGGCACAATGCATCAAACAATGAACGATGTGTTCTACTTATAGATATGAAGAATTATACTTCCAGTACAATTATTAAGAAGCATTAGTAATAGTTATTTACTCCTGATTTCCCAGTGCATGAAGGTCATTGGAAATTAGTTACGATAAATGGCTTGCAATCATTAACACAATAGAAGTATAGGCATCACATTGAATATCATACTGGTACTCACATTTTGATGTTTGAAGAAAGTTGCCACTTTTAAAGTAGGGAGGGAGAGGGTTAAGGTAGCTGATCTATTTTTATTCGCATCACAGATCTCAACTAGCAGCAGTAAGGGGGACTCGCGATCACCATTCGGAATTGCCCGGGAATTACCCGTGTTTACGCACTAGCGTCCCCCGCGGGAATTACCCGTGTTCTGTTATATGTTGCGCGAAAGTTGGGAATATTTGTCTTATATATGCATGAATGTAAAAAGTTCGCCAATGACTTCTGTATAATTTGCCTAAGATCCAAAGTTAACATACCCAAGCCCAAGGGTTTCTGGTGTTGTGGTAAGAAAATGCAAATAGAAGACGACACGTCAGCACAGTGTTACGAATGTGGTAAGAATATTCGTAATGCCGTACCAAATGCTACCAGAGAGCAGTATTACGCCAATGGAGGTCGTAAGAAAACGCCATATAAGAGAATAAAATACTTCAGGGACTGGATGAGTCATATCCAAGGTTTACATCCGATATATTTAAGCGACGAAGTAAAGAAGAAAATCATAGACCATTTAGAAGAGCCAACCCCACAAAGTCTACGGAAAACGTTGAAAAAATTAAAACTAGGGAAATATTACAAAGCTATTCCCTATCTTTTGTCTGAAATTATCGGTAAGTCTATTCCCGAGGTTTCTGATATGAGCAGAGCCGAGTGGATGTTTTGTCGGCTGAATAAGGATATTCCTTATTACCCTGACGTAATTTACGAAATATTTTACAAAATAGACCCCAACCACCCCCTGTTAGGATGGATTCCGAGAAAATAAAAATGCAAAACTGGCGTTTATTTTGCCAGAAACCCCACTGGGGAATGCATCGCGCAGAACACCAAGCTATCCCCAGTGGGGTTTTTTGCATTTTGGGCTTACGGGGCTTATTTCATCCCGCGCCAGAGGCCCTCTAGTACATACACATATATCTTTCTTACGACCCACCAGAGGGTGAACTCCGGACAGCGTCCCGAGACACCCCCTGACTTTTCCAACTTTTCCTCACGAAACCCCCCATCGCGGGGTTGAATCGCACTTTCTACCCCTCCCCCCACGGTTGCTGTGAGTGGGGGAGGCTTTTTTTTCACTCACAGCAACCGGTCCAAATGCATCTACAGCGAGGCTCGAACTCGGGACTTTAGGCCTCCCCAGCCCCAAAGTCCACGATCACAAGCGAACGCCAGACACATCTGGACGCTTATGTATGTGAAAAATATTATATTTAATCTGCATAATTTCTAGACTGACGTTCGATATGTAAATAGAATCCCGTCACGCTCTTTTCGAAGCAGATGTTTACTGAGCAAGCTTTCTTTGAAGCTCTTCTTTTGCTTCTTGGTAGATCTTTTTGCGAGATTCCTCGGAAAGATCTTTTACGACTGTTTTTTTATTCCTTATGTCCGTCTTTAGTTTCTCGTATTTGTCTTCTTCGGCTAAGATAAGCGAGAATTCTACGTCGTCTATCTTTCTGTCACGCAAAGCCTTTGAGACAAGATCGGTAATAGTATTTACTTTAGCCCTAGACAGAGCTATTGTCGTGTCATGCTTGGATATTTTCGTGGATAGCTTTTTCATAATACCCGTAGCAACAGCAGAAATAATACCACAGGTTGCCCCAACGCCGGCCAAAGGAACTCCAACGATTATTCCCGGCCCAGTAAGCGAAGTAGCAACGCCGGAGCCCGTTAACACAACAGAAATGGATCCTGAAGTTATCGCAATCTTATGTAGCGTACTCCGGGCTCTGACGTACTTTTTTCGGACTTTTTCGTAGTGTTTTGTCTGCCCTTCCAAGTAAGCCAGGATTAAGTTTGCTTTATTCAGACGAAAGTTTTCGCCGTTTAGTTCGTTAGGTGTAGTATAGGGAACATCTGGGTACAACTTAGGTGCTGATGGTATAACATCCATTATATATACTAATGTACGACGCTTTTGGGAATGATATTGAGGAGCAGCCACATCACGACAACCGGGATTACTGGAACTGGAGGGCCTTTAGGAAGATGTTTCCGCATGCAGACCCTAGTAAGTTCGAAAGGAGGCCTGATGGGATTTACTATAACGGCTCTAGGATGTACAGCAATGAGGATTTGAAACCTACGCTGGTCGATCAGATAGACTCTCAGCTGAAGCATCCTAAGCCTAAACCCGTGCAAGGTTGGTCAAAGGAATTATTGCTTGGTACCAGTACTTATCCGATACCCGCAGTTACGTTTAATGAACATCCAAGCTTGGACCTAACGTTGAACATGCGGATCTCTAACAACCATTCCTTTCCGTTAAAGGTGCGAGATATCTTCAAAAACGTTCCCATTGTTCATACCACTGCAAAAGAATCTCATGAATGGTTAAGTGGTCCTAACATGCGTTATTGTCCGCAGCAACTAAACTTTGCGGTTTGGTGTGCCACTAGCGGCTGTGGTGTAAGTGCAAACTTGATGAAGAATTCAATATTTATGTTTCATTTTCACTTTACGGTTAGAAGAATACTGCATGAGATGGGCGTTACTGCATTACAAGGAGATGCCACGTTTTATCCAAGAGATAATAAATACAACGTTCCAGCCTATAACAGGCTTTGTAAGGAGTTCGGTGTTGTAGGGAAGGATTTTAGATGCACTGTCGGTGCTAACAATGGCTTGGGGCATATTTGGGCTTATTGGGGGATTGGTGGACACGAGCTAAGTGATAAGGAAGTTCATGCATTGAATCTACGATGGAACACTGGGTATCATAAAGAAACTCACGACAGTAGCACCTTCTTTGAACCAAATGCCAAGACCACTAAGGAAGTCAGAGACGGACCTCTGTTCAAAGACGAGGGCGGTAAGTATGCAGGGGCTAACCCGCTGATTATTAAGATTACCAACGACGAGCAAGCGAAGCAATACTTTAATTTCATACCCCCAGAAGGTAAAGGGTTAACCAAAGCCGGCCTTGCCCGTTTGAACCGCAGCATAGAAGCTTACGTGTATTCTATCCTTGGAGCCCAAGTAAACACCCGATCAAATATAATTGGAAATACGGGCGCCGCAGAAGAAACGCGAGCCGAAGCTTTGATTCTATTCGAAAGTTCAATCTTGGAGGGCGACATTAGCAAGGGCGTACAGCGTTACCAACTAGCCATACAAAATTCTAAGGCAAGGTTGGACTATGCAGTAGCCCCGGGTTGTTGGTTAATGCCTAGTAATTTATCTATAAATACTGGCTCTGTAGTAGGATACAACAACAAACTTCAACGAGCTACTAAGGATATGAAGTTTGGGGTGAATGACGTGAACTCTGACGCTCTTAGGAACATTCCTCACTTCGTAGAGAAGCCAAAAAAGTCACACGAAACGAAGCTACCCGTAGTTAAGAAACCATCAAAGAAGGTCCTGCCTGCGATACCTGAGGAATATGACCATAACTTACTAAAGGCCGGCTTAGCAGCTGCAAGCATTGGTCTGAGCTATTATATATGGCGATGAACAACCCCTACGTAGCTGGAGTAGATTGTGTCTATACGACTTACACAGGCGAGAAAAAATACAACCAGGCATCTTGGGTTGATGTCACGGGCATGTCTGTAGACTTGAACTACTCGGGAAAGAAATTGATAATATGCAGCATTTGCATTGGCACGAGCAGTCACGCCAACGTGGGCTTTAGGCTCCTGGATGACAATGGCGTACTGCAGCCTATGCGTGTAAAGGATAATAACAGGGAGCCTGCGCATTTCTCCGTAGAACCCAACCCCGGCAGCGCTGAGAATCTTTCGGTTTGGACTTTTCATATGGTTGCCGATTGCCATGGGAAGGTAAAGCTGCAAATGAGAGTAGACGACACGGGCGCAGTAACGATAAATAGCATACATGACCAAAGAGATCGACCTTATAATCACGCTACCATTAGCACTCTTTCGGTGGTTGGTCTTTAAATATATATGAATCCGCACTTAAAAGAAACACATCATGCTTACTGTTTAGAGCCAAAGGTGTATAAAGAAGGGGATGAGTGGCTTGATATCGGAATGTGGTTGAAGTTGGGGGTTTAGGATTAATAATATGTACTATTAGCATTAACACGGGATTGGGTGCAAACGCGGGGCTTAGGCTCGTCGACGAGAATAACCACCCATTGCTGCCTTACAGGACAAAGAATAATACTAGGGATTCAGCTCATTTCTCGTCGGAGCCCCCTCCAATGAGTGGAGAAGACTTAACGCCGGTTACTTTTCATATGATAGCCAATTGCCAATATGCCAAGCTGCAAATTCTCCCCCACGATGGCGGCGTAAGGATAAATTACGTCGGCGGCGCTGCCACTCCCGACACGACCTGGAATCATAAGCCCATTAGCACCATGAGCGTGCTGCCGCTAGTTCCGCATTATCAAGGCGGTGCGAATACTATCTTTACTTATCCCCAGTCGAGGACGCCTCGGGCGCCTGACGACGATAAGCCACCAGTAATACACAAGGATAAGATCAACCCTTCATCTTCTTCAGGAGTACCACCCCAATAGCTACGACTAATATCCAAATGTTATTCCCCACGAACTTCAACAGTTCGCCGCCGGCCCTAAGTGCCAAGGAAACAACCGAACCCAGCAGCCCAGGAAGACCGGCTGCCATTTTTTTACCTAAGTCCGTCAGCCCATTGCCTAATTTCTTTACGCCCGCGCCCGTTGCCTTAAGCGTGGACAAGATAACTCCTACTACGCTCGAAATAGCGACCGCAAATGCCAGTGGAACGCCATACTTCAAAAGGGCTCTTTTTACCTTTTCCTTGGTGGTAAGCCCCAGCTCCTTTTCCAGGTTTTCCTTTTGCGCCCGTAATTCCGCAAGGCGCACCTCTAGATCTTCTGTTTCCCTTTGGGCAGCCTCCCTTTCCTCTTCGGTACGAGTTTGGTCCGCAACTACTTCTTGCTGCCGCTCTATTTGCTCCTCCAGGTCTTCAATAGCCTGATCTCTTTGCCGGATTTGTTCCTCCATGGTATTAATTTCGGCAACCAACCGCCGCCGTTCCACCAAAGAGCCGGCTATGGTAGTTTGTAAGTCATTAGCATCTTCGCTTCTTAAGTCCAACTCTTGCAGGGCAAGGTTAATGGCCTTTTGTGCTTGATTCCTTTCACGCCGAATTCGGGTTCTTTGATCTACCAGCTCACTTATTTCTTGATTTTTAAATTCGACCTCCCTCCTATGCGCGTCGGCAAGCCGCTGGTTTTGCTTCATGTATTCCTCCTCCCTTTCTTCCAACGTCTTCCGCAGTGCTTCCACTGAGGCGCCAGAGCTTTGGGCTTCTCCTAAGTCCTCCCGTGCTTTGTCTAATTCGCGCAGGGCCTGATCCACCTGATTTTCTATTTCTTTTATTCTTTCATCTTGATGGGCGGACTTCTTTTCAGCATCGGCAAGTAGCTGACCTTGCTTTGCATATTCTACATCTTTTTCTCTTAACTCCCTTTGCAGATCCGCGGCACGTTTTTCCGCGTTGGTCCTTTCGGTTAAGTTGTGCAGCCTTTCTAACAGGCTTCTAGTAGCACGCTGAAAGCCTCTTAATCTCAAGACGTCACCCCTAACGTTGCCCTCCTCATCAAAGAGGTTTTGCGGTTTTGTCCAGCGGTCTTTGTCGGGAAATCTTAAGTCTTGGACGCTTATGAGGACTTTGTTTCCCTTTTCCGTGAGCTTTACGTCGTCAGCATCAAAGTTGTCGTAGCGCAGCTCTAGCTCCCGCGCTGCCCACTCTACGGTTTCCCGCGCGGCTGCTTCCGGCTCGCCCATGTTTTGAAGCTCTATGTGCTCACGCGGAAACGTGTACTCGCGTGCTTTGGAATGTCTTAGGGCCTTTGCAATTCTATTCCTTAGGGAATCGTCGACTTGTTGGGTGGGAAGCAGCGGTTCTTCGTCACCGTCGTTAATGTCAGCCTGACCTTCCTCAGTGGTGGGGTCAAAGTCTGGATCCGTTCCTTCTACTTCCATTATATATGATAAGCTCAAAGTTAAATCCCAACGTATTACCTAAGCAGGTTGGCGGACTGAAAGCAGAACGCACCTTTCACCGGGTCACATTCACACCTTCTAGCGCAAAGCCAGGGGAAACCCTGTACGTAGGCGTACCCCGCCTAACGGATAACCTAGTCTTAGTTCCTGGCACCTTGGCTTTAAGGTTCGACCTAGCGGTGCAGTCTGACCCCACAGATGAAAGGATTATCGTTAACAACGTGGGTCGCAACATTGTTTCTAAGATGCGCGTAAAGTTCGCCGGGGAATCCTTGCTGGACTTAAATAGGTACGATCTGTATACCACGTACAAAGACTTATGGTTAACAGCCTTTGACCGCGCGCAAAGGATAGAACAAGGAATTGGTAGTGTCATTCTACGTAAGGTCCGCACACCTACGAAAACGCAACCTACTGACGGCAGTGGGGAAACCGCAGTAGCAGACGCAAAGCGAATAAAGACCGCCTATGGTAGCAAGTATGTCATACCACTGGACTTTGAAGTAATCACGAATCACGGCGCGTATTACCCAAGACAGTTATCCGAGCTACAGTTTGAAGTAACCTTAGCAGATGCTAATAACATCATTGGTGGGCTAAGCACTGCACTTACCACAACAACCCCATACTCTATTACCAACTTAGAGCTGCAGTATGAGACCGTGTACAGCGAAGAGCTGGCCCGTAGCGCTGGCATGGAATACAGTGCAGGGAAGGCATTCCTTTACGACCACGTAGTGATGTATAAGACATTAAGCTTCTTGGATAAGACGGATGAGGTTATCAACCAAAGCATTAACCTCCCCCGAAGAAGTCTCACGGGGTTGATGCTGGTGTTTGCCAAACCCTACGAAGCCGGTAAGCGCGACTCCGAAGCCTTTCACAACCCCAACATTACTAACGTCGGCGTGAACATAAACGGCGTTCCAAACAAGGTCTACTCGCAGGGAATAAAGCCCGAAGACATCTACAGGGAAGCAAAGCGTAAGTTTGGCGACCAGGTAAGTCCCGAGGAATTCTTTAAGGATAAATATGCGCTGTGGATTGATATGCGCACCATTAACGACGAAGACCTACATGGCCAGGGTTTACGTCTAGTAAATACGCAGGATGGTATAACATTGGAGATCAAACGCACCAAGAATGCCTCCGCGGGCGACGGTGATAAAATAAACTGCTACGTCTTCGTCGTGTCTGACGCGCAACTGAGCGTAGAAATGAATCAGCTAAAGAGCGTTGCCTATTGATCCACTCGCTCATCCTTTTGATAAAAAAATATCGTTGGTATATAATGCTTCGCGTATTCGAAAACAACGAAACCAAACTGCAATGCATAGTGCAAGGCGATAAACTATACTTCAAAGCAAAGGAAGTGGCGGCTGCGTTGGGTTACGAACGCCCAAAAGATGCAATTAAGGTGCATGTTCGTGAAAAGTATAAGGTAAAGCTTAGCGAACTTAGAGTGGAGGTGAATCGCCTCCCCTCGTATTCACAGCCTAATTCCCTGTACGTAACCGAATCTGGGTTGTATCAACTAATATTTAGCTCTAAGATGCCAACGGCAGAGACATTCCAGGATTGGGTCCTCGAGGACGTTCTTCCCGCATTGAGAAAGACAGGTAAGTATGAAATAGAAAGGCGGTTCGATAGTCCTAACAAGTTAGTCTTCAAAATGGAAAATGAGTTTGACCTGCATAAGAAAGTCGTGGACTACATACGCCGCTTCTACCCACAGATGCTCATAGCGCCCGGCTTAGGGGAATTGCAGGATTCTGACAGCAAACGCATAAAATGCTGGCAGAAGGGTTATCAAAGGGGTCAACCCGACCTCTTAATACTGAACGCGCATTTAAGGTATGAAGGGCTTTGCATCGAATTAAAGACGCCGAAAGGAAATGGCATACTCTCCGCAGACCAACGCAAGATAATTTCGCAGTATGACGCGAATGGTTACCTGACCATGGTTAGCAACGATTATGACGTCATCTGTCGTGCCCTTAGCAACTACGCGGAAGGCATCCGTATTCCCTGTCGGTGGTGCTGCAAACGCTTCAAGACTACGGAGACAAGGGCAACGCATTTAAGAATATTTCATAGATATAATGATCGTCAACCAAATACACTGGCGTGACCTGATTTGCGGTAAAGCATACGAAATAAAAAATTACGTCGTCTTCGAAGACATCGACCGTTTACGGTTAGTCCTCAAAGACTTAGAAGGTAAGGAATATTCCCTTTGGGCGCCGGATTGCGTGCGGTACGTAATTCAGGGCGAGGAATTCACCCACTTACGCAGCTATGGTAAGGTAAATGGCCGATGGAAGTTTGACATTGAAAGAAGAGTCACTCCATCTCCTCTTTGTAGTTAAGCGCGTCTGCTAAAGTCCGCTGCGCTTTAGGATCCGCGGAGCACCAATGCCCCACAAAGGATCCTTCGGGGAATACCCTGTCGCAATGAAGGCAGGTGTATTTTTTCTCCTCACGAATTGCGGGGGTTTCAGGGATTATGCAGTCGCTTGGTAGTTCGCAATTAATACAGTCCATATATTGAAAGGGCGATTAGGAATCCTCCAAAGAATGCGGCTACGTAGGCTAGCATATACCTTTAAAAGGGGTCCTTATTTTTATTGTTGTTTTGTTAAATGTTGATCCCTAACAAACAACACGAAAAATAAGATCAGGATTTGAGACTCTTTGCATAAACCCTGCTTTACTATTAAAGGCCCCAAGAAATGCTATTGCGTATCATATATTTCAAAGAGTGTCTCAGAATGTTGACAATAAGGTTAAATCTTTGTTAAGACACCCCGGAAACTATTTCAAAAGTGTCTCAGAATGTTGACAATAAGGTTAAATCTTTGTTAAGGATGCCTGGAAACTATTTCAAAAGTGTCTCAGAATGTTGACAATAAGGTTAAATCTTTGTTAAGACACCCCTGAAACTATTTCAAAGAGTGTCTCAGAATGTTGACGTTTAGGTTAAATCTTTGTTAAGGCAGTTGAAGATATGTTCCTCTTCTCTAACACAACCACAACGATCGCACTCCTGCCTCCAATACTCCCTTTTAGTCCACGGAACGCCTTCGGCGTGTTCAAAAGAGGGGAAAGTACGGACTATCTTCTTATGGTAATCTATGCGATTCCTTAAGTAATCCTCTTTATGCGGGCAGCGACTCATCATATCCGCACATTGGTAACAATCCACGCCTTCCAAGTCGTAAGCGCGGGAGAGAAACCTATAATTCACTTCATGCGTTCTCCGGTGCGTCTGTAAACGTTGACGACTACTAAGTATCTTATTACAGAAACTACACTGTCTGGTTCGATTACAGACGCCCCTTTTCAGATGCTGCTGCATTTCGAAGGGGTTGTGGAATTCCTTATTCCCACAAATGCGTTTATCCTGATGTTGTTGCATCTTTTGAACGGTGCTGAATTCCTTACCGCAATCCTTACAAGCGCGGCTAAGGGGTTTCTTTGTACAAACGCCGCGACGAACGTGGTATTGAAGTCTTTGTTTGGTGCTGAACACCTTTTTACACATCAAACAGTCCATATATACTTAACAGTATCTTAGCCTCCATTTAACATCCTTAACAAAGATTTAACCTAAACGTCAACATTCTGAGACACTCTTTGAAATAGTTTCCATATATACTAACAAAGATTTAACCTTATTGTCAACATTCTGAGACACTCTTTGAAATAGTTTCCATATATACTTAACAAAGATTTAACCTTATTGTCAACATTCTGAGGCATTTTTTGGAATAGTTTCCAGGCATCCTTAACAAAGATTAACCTTATTGTCAACATTCTGAGGCATTTTTTGGAATAGTTTCCAGGCATCCTTAACAAAGATTTAACCTTATTGTCAACATTCTAAGACACTTTTTAAATAGTTTCCAGGCATCCTTAACAAAGATTTAACCTTATTGTTAACATTCTACGGGGGATATCGCATGAAGTCCTTAACGGACTCTTAAGCCCACGTTGCCATAGTTATCAGCGCACCAAACCTTTCCGCGCGCTTCAGGCCGCACATTTCATCGTACAACTCCTGCACGCGCTCTTTTAACCGGTCTATCTCCTCCCTTTGCATTTCTATGGTGTCTCTTTTATCTTTTGCGTCGGCGACAATTCTTTGCACTGCTTCCACTGGCTCCATCTATATATGAACCCAGATCACATGCCTTGTAAGGCTCTGATAGTAGGACCCACCGGCTGCGGAAAGACCCAGTTCGTCGTGGAGCAACTATTAGGACCCTTTAGATACCGCTTCGACCTATATCGTGCTATTATGCCCCACCTACGTGAATAACCGCACCTGGACGGGCATAGGAGTGAAAGGACGACGACTTCTTTGTGGACATACTGGATCCTAACGAGTTATCCAGCCATTTGAAGTTCTGGCATAAGCAATTCCCTAAAGATACGCAGACCGCTCCTCATATTGGATGACATTGCCTGTGGGGACGACGTAAAAAGACGCACTTCCGAGCTCGGCTTAACTCGCCTTCAGCGGTAGGCATGACAATCTCAGCGTTTGGTTGCTTTCCCAGCAGCTTACCAGTGTCTCTAAACCCTTCAGGGAAAACATAGGCTCTCTCGTAGTATGTTATACGCCCAGTAAGTTGACCTGGATTTTCACCACTACTACCA